>APFE030647033.1:0-62871 GCA_000404065.3 Pinus taeda
GACCGTCGGATTGTAAGTTACAAAATGTACAACGGTAAAGAAACACACTTTACCTAACTCTATACCTAACTCTATACTAGACCAAGTTGAACTTAACTATTTCCTATGTGTCGAAATATCCTAACAGATACCATGATCCTTAAGAGTGCAGAAATGAAGTTACTGGAAGTAGAGATATTCCAGGTAGCTAAACAAGCAGGAAGAATTCTGAGTTTTCAAAAAATTTGTGGAGTTACAGGTATACTTAGAATTGAAGTAAGAATTAGTGAAGTCATGAATGAGAAACTAGAAGAAGGAGCTGGAATTATTTCAGAGGATAAATGGAGAAGGCATTTGTACAAGTTAGAAATGTATATGGGAAATTATTGGCACAAAGATTATGATGTTCTTATTCAGGAACACAATCAATTGCAGGAGAATAGTATTCAACATATGAGAAGTTAAGTGGACAAAAAATTAAATGAGTTGTGGAGACTCATATAGCAACATTCCAATAAAACAAATACAAGACAAAAGAAGAAAATAATTTGGCTGGAAAGAATGGTACAGGTGAAGGAAATGGAAAATTGAAAATTAAGATGTGGGAGCCTGTTATAAACTATGATGATGAGCAAACAATAGTAAGATATATGAAAAGGACAACAACAAGGAGTGAGAGCATAACTAATGGGGCATTGTAGCATGAAATATGGAGACCTAGGGAACAACAAACAACAATAGTAACCAAGGGCAGACTCCCAAACAAGGTACGGGATCCAAGAGGACACAGATCAAAAGTGCATGACTAGGAGATCATGATAAATTTAATCTTTGGGAGCCTGATGCAAGAGAATCTAAGCCTAGCCAACAATGTGATGGAGTGGTCACATGTTGTGGCTAATGGAAGGTTTGAGGAAGAATTGGATATTTAAATTGTATTAATTTCAATTATGTAAGTGGTTAATTTGTTGTCTAATTCTAAAGAGAATTTAGAATAAATAGAAAATGATCCTCCCTCCGTGGAGTTCAAGCCAAGTAGTCTAGTTTGTTTAGATTAGGATAGGATTTGATTTATAAATGTATAATTTATTCCTTCAAGTGTGGAGGAGATGGTTAGGTTAGCATATATGTGTTTCCTTTCTTTTCTAAAAGGAGGGAGAGAGAGACAGGGAGAGAGGATTCGAGAGCATTGTAAGTCTACGGGCAGCATAGAAGAAGAAGGCCGCTAACTAGAATAATCAGGCCACAAAGGGGAACTGAGCCTCAAAGTTGTAATTATGTGTTTTTGTGTGTATATACAGAGAAAGGAATGAATCAAGAGTGAAAGAGTGTGAGAAGAGCGAGAGGCAATCGTATGAAAATTAGGCCATCAAGGCGAGACTCCATTATTTTGTTTATCATGAATAAATCAATGTTGTGCTTTAATTCCATGTACAACGATGGAGGCTTTTAATGCTTATTTTCCATGTTTTCAAATGAATTTGGTATAGATTCTGTGTTTTCATTCTTTACAGTAGAAACCCCATGGTTAAGGCAAGTTTGGTGTAATTTGGGCCTGTAAGCGGAAAATCCAATTACACAGAGGACCTACGCAAAAACACTTAGAGGATCCATTGAATGGAATTGAAATAATATAAACATTACTTTTGAGCCTTATCGGGTCTGATATAATAATCGCATCGCATTGGAGGGAGGAAATCAACATGGAATATCGGTGAATTCCGATATCGCGACCCAACCAGACCTGAAACAGTATAGGGGTGATTGGATAGCCTACTGTGTCTGCAAGGTTATCACATCAAAGGTTTAGTGGTGAGGTGGAATATATTAAAGTGGGTATATGGAGATCACCAATAGTGATTAGTGTTAATGCATCAGACCTCTGCCAAGAGCCGTCGCCGATATTTGTGGACCACTAGGATCCCATCACCGATACTGTGATTCATTCTAAGCCTTTTGATCTGCTAGATTTCGATCTTCGCATAATATATAGAATCGCTTTAAAAAGGCAAAAAAACAATGTTTTAGTATTTTGAAGGTTATTTCCATCCCAAAAGGGAAAAGCCTTGTTTAAGTGTTTTCCAAAGGTATTTCGGTGTCGATAGGGAAAAACGAACTATATTTTGTGAAGAAAGAGTGTAAAGCAAGGTGATTTGGGTTTTTAAGGGAAAATACCTGTAAAATGCTTCCGATATGCGTATATGTGGGTAAGAAGATTTAAGGGTCATTGAATGGGAAATGAGTCCCGATAAGGTGTATTGGCTGTGGAAGCCTTAGGGTTGCACCAGATGCTCAATAACTGATGTACCTATGGGAGAGAGAGGACACTTATGGAAGTAAATTGTCATCTTAAAAACCAAATAAACTTCATGACAAGATCAAGAAGCAAGTTAGGCTCATGATGGAAGGATTGCACATTTTTAGCTGATAGGGGTCATTGGATGACTATGGGAACTACACACTATGCAATCCCAATAGTCATGTAGGAAGCTTCATGACTGCAACTGCACAATGAACAATTGAGTCTAGAACTACGCAATGCATAGATAAGTCCGGGCTAAGATCAGGAGAGACTGCATATTGCATAATATCAGTGGCGAAATTGGGAGGTTGGCTCTTGGAACCATGCAATGCGAAGTTGGAGCTATACCAAGCCAAGCTCTCAGCAATTCCAGAAGCCAAAGAAGAGGCCTTGTGCTCCTATATTGTGGGGTGTTAGAAGTGAAGTGTGAGATTTGAGCAAGGGGACCCAAATCTGCCCAAAGGGAGTGTGAAAATCAAGTAGATCTTAAATATGGTGTGATGATGAGTGTATATGTTACTAAGTTTTGATGCATGCATGTGAAAAAAGTGCAAGAATTAATTAAACTGAAGGAAAGCAAAGCATGTGAAGAGAGTTTTCACGACGATCATTGGTGCAAAATGGGAAAACTTATGTGACACTTGGGAAATCCAATCTAAAATGTGAAAGAACACTTGTACAAGCTAACATAATTTCAAATGCCAAAATTTGTTTAAATAAACAAGGGAAACAACAGTCTCACAAGATAAACAACAAAAAATGATAGAAAAGGCATCAAAAGATGAGAGAAGAAAAACTCACCTGGAAAAGCAACGACAATCTCACCGAAGGCTCTTTGATTTCCTCAGGAATGCTAGGGCTCCAAGATAGAGTGTGCAAATGAGATCCAACAATGTTGATTAATAATATCTCATGAACTTAGGGTTTATGTAACACATGCTTAAGATTAAGGAAAAAGTGACACTTGGTGGCAGTTTTTAAAAAACTCAAGTGCCTCTTTCGGGTTGCTAAAAATCGATCATTATTTTTTAGGTATGTTTTATGCTCTTATTTTTTATTTTTTTCTCTTTTAGGAAAAACTGTCATGCATTGCCTAAAATTATGGCACAGTTGTGGGAAGGACTAGGAAACTCTGTCTCATGCACTATGCATTTCTAAGCACAGTGATGTCTGCAAAATTTTTGGATTGAGTTGATCTCTATTGCCTCTCCTATCTGTGAAATTTCCCAGATCAAGGTTGGCTTCTATTATGAAACCAGCTCACAAAAATATAGAAAATATATATCAAAACCTTAGAAATAAGCCTCTTTGAGGGGGAAACCTCCTTTACATTACACAAATGAATAATTCTTAGATGATTCAAATGACAAAATATCCTTTCTATATATAGGACTCTAAGGGGTCACAATATAACCAAATCCGACCTAACAATAATAAAAATAAGCACAAAAATAACAATAGTGGGATTCTATGGGGCATAATAATAACAATATGGGGACAATAGGGACACACTGATAAAAATAAGGAATACACCAACAATAGTAATGGGGGAATCACTAGTATTATAGGGACCTAACATGATCCTCTCTAAAAAAGTTTTTTTCCTAAATGTTTGAGTAGTTTTGGATGCTTTTTAATAAAATTATCATCCTCCCATGTGGAAGCTTCAATAGGTAAGCTCTTCCACTTGATGAGATACTCTGAAATTGATCGATTTCATAGCTGTCAAGTTCTTGTTTCTTTGACTGCTTTAGGTTCAAATATTATTTTTCCATCCTCATCAAGTTCTGGAATATTGTTTGAACTAGAAGCTTGTCACCTATAACCTTCTTTAAGCATGAAACATGGAAAACTGGGTGCACTCTAGAAGCTGCAAGAAGCTCCAATTTGTATGCCATAGTAACTATCTTTTGCAACACCTTGTACAGACCATAATACTTTGGTGATAATTTATTATCCTTCTTAGCTTGATTGTGGGAAATTTTCTTTTATGGTTGTAGCTATAGGAATAGCCAATCACCTACATCAAAACTTCTTTTGCTACAGTGTTGATATGCCTATTGTTTCATTCAATTTTGTGCCAAGGTGAGGTTATCCCTTAAGAGTTGGAGAACTTGTTGATGATGCTTGATGTGATCTTCCACTGCTTGAGTCTTAGAATTTTCTCTCAAATATGTTGTGATGGATGGTGGATTATATCCATAAAGTGCTATAAATGGGGTCATTTTTGTTGCAATATGGAAGGAATTGTTATACCACCATTCAACCAGAGGAAACCATTTGACCCATTGTCTTTATTTATTAGATTCCAAACATTTGTTTACTATCTCAGTTTTCCCATTGAAAACTCCTCCCAATGTTGGCTTGGAATGGGTAAAGGTTGTAATAGTCTTGGGGTCTTAATTGTTTCAACTTTATTTTGTTGGCAAACCAAATATTCCACAACAAATTTTTGAATATCTGATTTAAGGCCATTGCAAAAAAATCCTTCTTAACCCTATGGTATGTTTTTAGAAATCCTAAGTGCCCTCCTAAGGGAGAGGTGTGCAATTCCCTAAGAATATTTTGTTTGAGTTTGGAATTGTTACATAGGTATAACTGATCCTTGTACCATAACAAATCTTTTTTCTAGCTAAATGTATTAGATGTACTGTGATCTTGTTGTATCTTTTGAATGAGTTCCCACACTTCCCCGTCATTCTTCCATTCATCTCTTGCTTCGCTTATCTAATCTGGTTGGATAATAGAAATGGAACAAAGAAGTGCTTCCAAATCCTCATCCTTTCTTGAGAGTGCATCTACCACAACATTTTTCTTCACTTTTTTGTAGATGATTTCAAAGTCATAACCCAACATCTTTGTGACCCATTTTTTCTCCTCTTATGAAGATAATATTTGTTCTAAAAAGTATTTAAGACTATCATGATCTATTTTTACCTTTAAGTGTCTTCCCATTAGGTCGGGTCACCATTTCTTAGGTGCATGTAGTATTTCCAACATTTCCTTCTCATAAATATCTTTTTGTAAATGCTTTCCTTTAATTGGATGACTTTCAAAAGTAATGGGTATTTATTATTGCATTAAAACAACACCAATTCCATTTCCTGAGGCATCACATTCAACATAAAGGTTTTTGTGAAGTTCGGTGTAGCTAAGACTGGTGCTTGGCACATTTCCTCTTTAAGATGTTGAAAGGCCTTCATTTCTTTTGGAGTCCATGAAAATGCATCTTTCTTCAATAATGTTGTTAGAGGTGCTGCTATTCTTCGATAATTCTTAACAAACTTGTGATAATACCTTGCCAACCCAAGAAATCCTCGTAGATGCTTTATGGATGTTGGAATTTTCCATTCCTTGATGGTTTTAATTTTGCTAGGGTCTACCTTAACACCTTCATGCGATACAATATGACCCAGATATTCCACCTCTTGTACTCCAAAGAAACATTTGGAGATTTTTGCATATAATTGTTTCTCCTCCAATAGTTTGAGAAACCATGTCAACATGTTGGACATGATCCTTCCAAGACTTGTTGTAGATTAGTATATCATCAAAAAATACTAACACACATTTTCTAAGGAAGGGTTTGAAAATGGAATTCATCCAACCTTGATATGTAGAAGGTGCATTAGTAAGTCAAAAAGGCATGACCAAAATTCATAATGACCCTCATGAGTTCTAAATGTTGTTTTTGGAATGTTTTTAGTCTTCATTCTGATTTGATGATATCTTGAACGAAGATCTAACTTGGTGAAGTAAATTGATCCACACAATTCATACAATAATTCATCAATGACAGGAATGGGAAATTTATCTTTAATAGTGAGCTTATTGAGCTCCGTATAATCTAGACACATGCACCATGAAACATCCTTATTGTGAACCAATACTACTGGAGGAGATAAAGAAATTTGACTACGTTGAATTATACTGGCCTCTAGCATTTTTGCAACCATACGTTAAGTTTCACTCTTTTGGAAAGAGGGATATCTGTAAGGCCTAATACACTTCCTAGAATCAAATTAATAACATGATCATGATCTCGAATAGGTCCCTATGATAGGTCCAGCCAGTGCATTAAAAGATATGGTCAAATTCATTTCTTCTTTTTCTAGGGTTTGTTCCTGGTGTATATCCTCTTCTTTTGATGTTTCTTGTTCATTTTCTTTCTCCTCTTCACAATCTATGTAAAATAATTTCTTTTGAGCACACTTATGACCTTTAGTGAGTTTTCTATCACAATTGTAACAAAGCCCTTTTTCTCTTTCTTCTTCCAATTATTGTGGTTTCAGTCTTGTAGGTTTTGGATGGCTAGGGGCAGCAATATTTCCATCTTTATGATTGTGAGTGATAGGCTTCCTTGTTGCCATAATTTTTCTTTCCATTTTTCATATGAACCTGAATGTCTTCTCTAATGAATCTCATTCCCAAAGTCAAGCCTCATGTTGGATGTTATCTTTTAAAGTCCTTATGAACACATCAATCCTATGCTCCTATGGAATATCGTTTACCCTTATATTCAATTTTTGGAAGTCCTCAATATGCTCCATCAGTGAACCATTTTGTTTGAGATTTATCAATTGGCTAAAAAATGTTTTTATTTTTCTATCCTTATAATGTGCTTACATTGCATCCATAAAAATAGCCCAAGTAACAATTTGTTTACGAGAAAAAAGCCATCGATATCATACAAATTGATTTGGTTCCAAATAAAAAGTTGAAATCCATACCCTTTGTGTGTTTTTCACATTATGGAGATCGAAAAATTGCTCCATCTCTAATATCCATGTTCTGGGATCCTTGCTATCAAACTTCCTCATATCAATCTTTGGAACATGGTGGTTCTTCAATCCAACATTAGACTCTATGAAATCATGATTAACATTTATTTTGTTCTCATCATGATTTTCCTTTACTACCCTTTCACCATTAGTTAGCATTTGTTGTAGAAACTTTGTCAAATATGTCTTCAAATCTGTCTTCCAATCTTCCATGCCTTTCTTTAAATAATCCATCTTAGCTTTGACACCATCCATCTTAGCTTCCACATCATCCATCTTAGCTTCCACGTCATTCATCTTAGCTTCTACGCATTTCTTTAAAGCATCCGTATTAGCTTCCATGCCATACATGTTAGCTTCTACGTCTTTCTTTAAACCATCCATCATAGCTTCTATTACTTTTTGTGTGAGTGAAATTTGTTTCACTTGGTCTCGTAATTTTGATATATCATGTTGCATTCCTTCCTCTTCTTCATGACTCATGCTAGAGTTTTCAGGTTTCTTAATAGTTGTTTCCATTTTCTTTCTTCGGGGCATCAATTACCGATAATAATGCTTCACTATGCCCTTTGAATTCCTTCAAACTAATTTTTCAAAACAAGCTTATGCAAAAATTAAAAAGAACTACACACCTTTTTTCACTTTGTAGGAGCTTGATATTGAATCTAATGTATCTTTGTAATTTTAAATCTCCAAGGTTTGAAATATCTTCTTGCAGTAACCTTCTAAGTAATCCTTCTAACCCCGTACGTCTGATCAAGATTCGATTCTCCAATGAAGAGTTATGCCAAACCTCCCATGATGACCAGAGTATAGACTGGTTCAGTAGAGGGAACTTGTACGACATGATGTAGGTCACTGTTTCAACCTTAGGTTCTAAAAACGATACCAAAAAACCTACAATCTGTCCTATTTCTATAACTTCTTACGAAAATTCAATCTGATGCTCAGAGCCAAATTTCAGATGATTTTCCCAAGGTCACCTGTTTGGAATGTAGTTCAAGGATCTACAAAAACCCTAACTTCCTCATGTTATATCTCTGATAATATATCGAGACAAGTTCTAGAATTTGGGCCTAAGGTTTAGACCATTTCCATGCCAAATGGGTTTGTTTTCTAGATTCTAAAGCTTTGTAGCAAAAAAGTTTTAGCGCAAATTCCATGATGACCTATTTGGCACAAAAAAACCCTAGAATCGAAAGCTCTAATACCAAATTTTATGAAACCAACTCACAAAAAGATAGAAAAGATATATCAACACCTTATAAAAGAGCCTCTTCGAGGGAAAAACCTCCTTTACATTACAAAAATGAATAATTCTTAGATGATTCAAATGACAAAACCTCTATTCTATATATAGGGGTCTAAGGGGTCACAACATAACCAAAGCTGACCCAACAATACTAATATAAAAGCAAAAAAATAATAATAGTGTGATTCTATGGGGCATAATAATAATAATATGGGGACAATAGGGACACAATAATAACAATAAGCGATACAATGAAAATAGTAATGGGGGAATCACTAGTATTATAGGGACCTAAAAACTTCCATTCAATACTATGGATTTTCTTAGCTCAAGGCTCAGAAGCAGTTAGGAATGTGAATTTCCCAAGAGCAAGGCCGATTTCCCTCAGGAATTGAACAGTTCTCTATGGCAAGCTTGGAACTGACAAAGGACCAAGTCAGCAAATCATATTGTGGGTTAGAAAATGAACTAAGTGAGAAAACACAATCCAAGATGAAAATCATAAGGCTCAGTCAAAGCACAAATACCTGGATCAAAGCAAGATGAGTTGTTGTTGTTTAGGAGGAAGGCTCCAAAATCAAAGCATAGGAAAACATTTGTAGCCAGGTTGTAGTTGCTACAACATGCTATTCGGTTTGAAATTCTACTATTGGGAGAACAAAATTTTGGTATTGCAAGATGGAAGTGTTAGATCGAAGTTGTTTCTAGAAGGTTATCATCTACAGAAGAAAAGGAAGGGTTGACTTGGTGATTGGAGGAAGTTTGTGTCTAGATCATAGATTCTTGGATAATCTCATGAAATTATTAAAGAGTTTTTGACTGGGTTTTCCCCTAGATAGGGGTTTTTCCCTAGCTTCCTGCCTACATCTGGTGTCTTTTATCTTCTTTTTTTATGGTTATTGATGAACTAAGACAAGAGAAGAACAAAATAATGTTAATAAGAACATAAGAATATCATAAGTAATTATCAATAAAAAGAAATATTTTATCCTCTTTTATTTTTGAACATGGTATCAGAAGTAAGGTGAAGAAGAAGGAAAAAGGCATCTTGAAGATCTATTGAAAGGACAATAAGGAGTTTTAAGAAGTTTGAATAAGGAATATCAAGGAAAAGGATCATATAAGAAGTCATTCCAACTATCTTCAAGAACAATGTCTAGCCAAACGAAGGGAGAAAACAAATTAGAAGTAGCATCTAATTATAGGGCATTGAAAAAAAGGATAAATCCCATCCTTGAGAAGAATAAAGTCTTGGATATAGTGAAAGGAAAATTAAAGAAACCTACAAATGAATCAAGTGATGCAAAAAAGGAAAAGTTCATAGAAACAAAGATATTGATCATGACCCTAATGCTGGATGGAACCAAAGGATAACCTCATCCTATATATTTCCAGCATAGATTAGGCCCAAGATATGTATGAGGCCTTATCCAAATTATTCACAATCATGATCCTTGGTCAAATTGCAAGTCTAAATACTAAACTAAGAACTATGAATATAAAAAAGGAGGACTCCATCGCATCTTTCTTTGTAAGGATATCTAGAATCAAAGATGAAATCTAGGAAATATATGAGATAATACATGAAAAGGATCTTATAATCATTTCAATTCTACAATTACCAACATCTTGGGGTTCCTTTTCATCAGGTATCAACAGTTGGAAGGAAACTCCTACATTCAAATAATTATGGAGTGCTTGTAGTCAAGAAGAAGTCAAAATTTCATTATTAAGAAACAAAGAAAATGAAGAAGAGAAAATTTCAAATTCCTATTCAACTCATCACAGCAACAAATGAACCTTCAATGTTTCTGAAGGGTCTAGCAAGAAGGTATACCTATCCAAGATAGAATGCTACAATTGTTACAAGATGGGTCACTATAGAGTGATTGTCCTGAGAATCTGAGAAATAAGAAGAGAGAAAGGGAACATGAAAATGTTGTTTATGAAGGACCACCAAAAAAGAACAATATTGAAGAATCCAAGGTCAAAGAACTATTTGCTATGGACTCTTAGGGACTCTATCCCTTACATATGCTTCTACTCTAAAGTTTTGAATTATTTCCTGTATGCTTTGATTTCTAGTAATTTTAGGTTTAAAATGCTTTGGAAAATTAATTTTGAATTGTTTTATTAAAATTATAATTATGCCTTGATATTGGATTAAGAGGAATCCCTCACCATTTTTACAAAATCAGCTTACTCCTTGTACTATCTTTTATATTGGGTTTTCCTTTTCTTATCTAGATGTGTTTCTATTAGATGCTAATACCATTTCTTTTCATATTTTCATTTTTGAGGAAAAACTTGTGGATATGCTCAAGGGATATAGAGAAGATCTTACAAGATAGAGCATGATAGAAGCTCTATTGGAATTGATGTCTTGTAAGGTTCTTCCAATAAACAACTCAAAGCTATGGTATAGATCAAAACATTTGTTCTCTTAATGATAAAGGTATATTAATTCCTTCTAATAAATCAAATTTACATTACTAACAAGTGTTATGTCTAGGACCTTTGAATCTTAAAGATTTTATTTGCATAATTAATAATTAGATTGAATCTACCCTCGCTAAAATCATCATGTTTATGGAACCCTGAAAGGTTATATGTAAAACTCTAATCTAAGATTCTGTCAATGCTAATGTGAGAACCCTAGGTTAGTTAGGTTTACTGATAGAAAATTATATTCTTTTGATGTTTGGATTTTTGATGGTAATGTCATGTTTGGCGTTTTAGTACTATTATGGAAACCCTAGTCCTTTATAGTTGGATGGTAATGTATTCCTAAACCTTATGTTGTTTCTAAATTAGGTTTTCTAAGAAAATCCCTTATATTATCTAGAGTAATCTACTAGGATTGAAACCCTAGGTGTATGTTTGTTTGTCTAATCAAAACCCTATCCTAATTAATATCGTTATATATCTGACTTTAAATGTATTGACATTTGTGTCTTGGGGCTACCTAATGCATATTGATATTCTTGTGCATGATTATTAAATCCTAGATATGTATATGTGCTAACCTAAATGTTGATGCTCATAGTGTGTAAATTATAGGGTTTGTAACTAAGCCCTAGCAAAACCTTCATATTCTAGGATATTATGATATTGTTTCCATTATGAAAAAAATCTATGGTTTACAACAAACCCTAGTAGAATTTGATCATCTTAGATTTTGTTGTGATTGGTTTTATTTTTTGAAATCTAAGGTTGAGTGCTTCAAAGATGGAATCTAGGGTTTTTCCTTAAATCCTAGTATAACTCTAACATATGAGTTCTAAATTTGTTGGATGCATTGTAAAATTATACGTGTTTGAATTTGTTCTAGGGTTTGAAATATATTATAGTAGAGTAAGTCATATCTTTGAAACAAATATTGATGCCCTAGATATAATGAGACAGATATCTTGATTATGTGATCTACAGGTTATAACCAAACCCAATCAAGAAGTTGAAGTTTAAAAGAATGTATCTCTTGTTAATTATGAACATCACTATGTTTAGGTATTTGATATAAAGTCTAATGATTCCATGATTTTAATATAATTGAAATCATGGTTCTATATATGTATTTTGGTTGCTCTTTTTCTTTAAGTTGTTTAGGTGCATAATATTACGGAGGTTGAAGATATTCATAAGTAAAGTTGATTTGATAAGCATGATGAAGTTAGTTATATGAATGATTATGATCAATATGATTTTAATAATAAGGATTGATGCCATGAAGGATTCTCCATTTCTATGGAAAAAAAAATCTTATCTCTCTATGTTAAGAGGGATCCTAGATAAACGAAAGAGTATATATCCATGGGTTGGAGGGAGGGAATATTATAGTAATGATGGATACCTTAAAGAAGAAATGGAGAATGTATATTGTGATGCTGTTGGAATAAGAAAAGCAGTATGTGATTATAGATTATGTTGCTACATGTAAAGTAGGAAAGGAAGCTGCATGGTTGAGGAAACCTCTGTCAAGATTCAAGTCTAACTATGATAAAATATGAAGTATCATAAAGATGTTTGAAAACCCTGAAGGTTTGTGTTTACTTATGTGTATTAGAAAGGTTGTTACTGATTGGGGTTGTGATTTTTTAGGTAAATCTCTCGAAATTTTGGAAGCATGCATGATGTTACTGATTTGTTTGATTGAGAGAGATTTTATGTGTTGGGGATTTCATTGTAATACACATTTCCTAGGAGGACATCTGGAGGCCCTATGTGCTAATTTCAAGTTTCTAAAGTAGGGAGGGTGTCATTAGTCATAGATTTCTGACCTTACACTAAGCACCTAGTGATGGGACCCAAACCACATTCCAACACATAACTTAATACAAGGTTGTCTAGTGCTAATGATGAATGCGGATTTGGTTGATGACTTGGCTTTTGATTATGGATATGAACGGTGGATATTTGTGTTGGTGGTTCCAATAATTTAATAAGGCTCGTAATTCTAAAACTAACCTATCCTCTTGCCTCGGTCGTCGTTTCCTGCTTGGTCATTAAGCAAAATCCTTTGGCATTCTGATCATTTTCGACATTTCGCTCTGTTGTGAGAGCTTTGCAAGGGTCTCTATGGAAATGCTTTGTTCTGGTCCTATCTACGAACGAATGTGGTTACACAGACTCTCCCCTATTGTTGGCAACTATATTCCTTGTTGTATGAACCTATTTTGTGCTCTCGAGGTTAGTTTGCTTGTTTTCCTCTTCACAATGGTTTGTTTCGTCTGCTGGCACCTGGAATTGATTTCTGGTTTGGTTTGTTGGACTTCTAGCCATTCCTTCCTAATGTTGGTTATTTTTCTTGATACTGCTCTGCTACTAAAATCGTTTTATGTTATGGTTCCCGTGTGCATAAGTTTCAAGTGAAATGGCTCGCTCGGCTATGTCTTCAGGTAATTTTGTCCTTCCTTGTTTTATCCCTGCCTTCTCCTGGTTTTGAGACTAATCAACGTCCGCTCCTCTTGTCTCAGGTCTTTCTTTTATTCTGTGGCTCTGTTGCATGAGGGTCCCTGTTCTATCTTGCTCCTAGGTGTGTTATATTCTTCTCTTAGTTGTATTATATCTCTTCTCATCCATTGTTATTCATGGTGTGTTTAACTTTGGCTTGTTCTAGTTGCACATGTCGAGAGATCTACCTTAGGCGCGGATGGCTTCAATGATTTGGTTTGCAAACCCTTTAATGCTTTGCTGCTAGGCTCTGTCACCATAGTTTTTTTGAATTGTATCTAGGGTTTGTAGTTCTCTAGTAGCTGCGCCTCACTATTCAGTTGTTGTCTATTGTTTGAGTTGTTTCACGACCTGGGCATACTTTTGTTTACAATTTCCATTTTGTAATTCATTCTAGTCATGCTCTTTAGCTAGGCTCAAGGGTTTCACAATGCCAAACCCTTGACTAGGGTTTTCCATGTATCACGGTCGCTATTTACTCTATTCGTTTTGACAATGCAACACTAGACTCCTATATAATAACAGTTATACATTGTCTTTGACTCTGCTTCATTTAGAAAGGAAAGAAATGGTGTATGATAGTTCATCATGAATTACCTCTGTCTTGGTTTATTCAATCGATGCGTGGACTCTGTTTTCTTCGTTCAATTGTTTTGCTGTGTAGACATTCTGCTTGCCATGAGCTTGTTTATGTGTCTGTCGATTCTGGTCTTGGAACTTATACAGTGCTTTGTTTTCTTTTAAGAGAGGAAAAAAAACATAAAGTTGTAGGCTTGCACTCTGCTTGTTATTTTTGAATCAATTAAACAATAGAGGAAAATATAGTTGCATAGTATGTAGATGATAGTACAGATGGATGATAGTTAAATTTGTGCTTTGTCCCTTTCTATTATTTGTATTCGAAAATGATGAACCTTGTCAATGATTTTCATTGTTACATTTATATGCTTTGTCTACAGTTAATGGAATTGTGTAGTTACATTCAGTTGTAGACAACATAGTTACGTAACTATTAAATATTTCGTTCTACCTATATGGAAAGATTTTACATTTAGAAACAGTTGTCTTCTCTTAAAATGATAGGACAATTATTAATCTACTATATATTAAAGACAAACAAGTAAATAACGCAAACCGACCAAACTACCTTTGAATAATACTGAGATTAAGATAAAAACGGAATCCTACCTCCTACTCTGACAAACTAAACATATAAAAAAAACAATACGCTAACTCAACTCCCCAACCTGGTAGATATCAACTACTAGTCTTGGTGCCTTAGCTGGATGCTCTTGCATCAGGCTCCCAGGGGAAAAAGAAATCATGGCTCCAGTCCATGAGCTTCTCCACTGAAGAACTAGTCTTCCCAATCTGCCTAGCATCAAGCTACGACCTATCCTCAATAGGATGGTTATTCCACTTGACCAGGTATTGCAGATACTCCTTCTGCTGAGTTCATTTGGCCACTTGAGTGTCAAGAGTGCTTTTGATTTCGAGAGGCTGAATGTAAGGCATCTGTCTCATCCAAGTTTCTCCTCCATCCTGGGTATTCCGTGTAGGTTGTGTGGTTTTTTCTTCTTCTTCTTCTAGGTCAACAGTGGAAGGGAACATGTCTACTATATTAAATATGGGTCTAATGCCTATCCCTGGTGGTAGTTGTATCTCATAGGCATTCGCTGAAAATTTTCGGAGGACTTTGAAGGGGCCTATCTTCTAATACATCAGCTTACTGTATGCACCTCTAGGAAAGCGTTCCTTACGCAAATGTGCAAGGAATTTGTCTCCTACATTGAAGTGTACTTACCTTCTATTCAAATCTTCTTGCTGTTTATACTTTTGGCTGATGTCCTGCAATTTAATTTTCACCTACTCATGCAAACCTCTCATCGCGTTAGTGAAATCTTCTCCATCTGCACTTCGCCTTTCTTGCAGTCTGAGATCTTGTAACTCATGCACTTTGCAAGGATGCATGTCGTATAAGATCTGAAATGGATTGTAATCGGTGCTACAGTTAAGTGAGTCATTATAAGTGAACTCTGCCTGAGCAAGCACTCAATCCCACATCCACGAATTCTCATGAATCAAGCTTCATAGTAGGTTTCCAAAACTCTTGTTTACCACCTCTATTTGTCCGTCAGTTTGCGGGTGATAAGCAGAGCTGTAACTCAACTTTGTATCCATATTATTTCATAGGGTATGCCAAAAGTTCCCTATAAACTTCACATCCCTGTCCGAAAGAATAGACTTAGGCAACCCATGTAGCCAGATAATCTCCATGAAAAACAGGTGGGCCACGTCACTGGTATCACTGGTTTTTTTGCAAGGGATAAAATGTGCCATCTTCAAGAATTTGTCCACTATTGCCATCACCAAATTGTAACCTCGCTATGTCCTAGGTAGACCCAAGACAAAGTCCAAGCTGACTGAGTCCCATGGTTTGCTTGGAATAGGTAACGGTGTATACAGTCCCGTGTTTTGACTGTGACCTTTCGCCAACTGACACACTTTACGTCTGGTCACAAATCGATATACATGCCTTCACATCTTTGGCCAAAAATAGAAATGACTAAGCTGCTCATGTGTCTTGTCTATGCCGAAATGTCCAGCTAGACCTCCAATATGCTTCTCCCGAATAATGTTTTCCCTCATTGAGTAGTCAAGAATGCATAGTTGTCCTCCTCTAAATATCAATTTCTCTTGCAAGTTGTAGTCCAACCATGGACTTTAATCTCTCACCGAGGAATTTTGACATGCCTCATAGGCCTCCTTAAAATCTGTATCAGTCTGGTATAAATCTTTTAAGTTCTCAAAACCTAGCACTTGCACAGTACTCTCCTACAAAAGTAAAGCTCCCCTACTCAATGCATATGCCACCTTGTTGGCCTGCCCGCTGATGTGTTTCAACACAAAGGTGAAACTCTGCAAATATTCCACCCACTTAGCATTTTTGTGATTTAGCTTGTGATATTGCATCACATACTATAGTACAGAATTATCCAAAAACAACACAAATTAATTTCACAACAAATAGTGTCTCTAGTGCTTCAGCGCCTGGATGACAACATAAAAATCCTCATCATGGGATGAATATTTCTACTTGCTCTCATTTAAATTCTCACTAAAAAATGCAACAGGTTTATCCTCCTTACTGAGTACAGCTCCAATAGTCGTACCGCTAGCATCACGACGAACCTAAAAGAGCTTTTCAAAATCTGGCAATATATGGATTGGTCTCTCTGTGATCTTCTTCTTTAGTAGTTTTAAACTCCTTTCCACTACATCAATCCATCGAAAAGGTTGACTCACCTTTTTAATAGTGTCCAACATAGGTGCACAAATTTTCCTAAAATTTCTTATGAATTTCCAGTAAAAACTCGCTAGTCCATGAAAGGTACGTTCTTCAAATAAGCTTTTCATTGATGGCCAATTGACTATCGCTGCAATCTTTTCCAGATCCATCTTCAACTCGTTTTCTTCTATTATGAAGCCTAAATAAACCAAATCTTTTTGCAAAAAAGTACAATTTTTCAGATTTATTAGCACTTTATTCTGCTATAATTTTTCTAGCACTTCCGAACATGTTGAAGGTGCTCCTCTTTTGTCCTGCTAAAAATTAATATGTCGTCGAGGTAAACTATCACACATTTTCCAATGTATTATTTCAACATTTCATTCATTAACCGCATAAATGTACTAGGCACATTGCTCAGTCTGAATGGCATAACCATCCATTAATATAGTCCCTCATTCATCTTAAAGGCTATCTTCCACTCATCCCCCTCTCATATTCAGATCTGGTGATACCCACTCTTCAAGTCTATCTTATAAAAACATGCTGCTCCACTTAAACAATCTATCATGTCATCCATCCGCGGCAGTGGAAACCTGTACCAAATGGTGATTTTGTTGATGGCCCTTGAGTCTGTGCACATCCACCACTCTCCTCCCTTCTTGGCAGCAAGAACCATCGAAATTGCACAAGGGCTCAAAGTCTCCATTATCAATCCTTTGTCTAGTAGTTCCTGCACCCGTTTCCTAATATCTTCATTGTCCTTGGGGCTCATCCAATATGCTTCCTTATTCGGAAAACTGGCTCCAGGTATGAAGTCAATATGGTGACTTATGCTTCCTTTGCGGGGTAGTTTATCTGGCAAGTCATCCACCACTATGTCTGTAAATTCCTACAACATCTGCTAAATTTCTAGGGGTAAATATGATGCCTATGTATGTAACAACATTGTTTTTACCCTTCTTACAACTACATAACTCATCTCGCTATACTCAAATTGCTTCAGAAACTGTTTTCCACTAACCAACAATGCTCTTGGCTCACTTGTCCCTGTTGTCCCTTCCCCCTTGATGGGCACAAGCATGTTCTTGATTCCATCCTTGACAAATTGATAAAAGTTTGTCAATCCATCATGTACCACCTTTCTGTCATGTTGCCATCACTTGCCTAGCAGTACGTGACATACATCCATCGGAATGATGTCACAAATGACCTTATACTTATATCTACCTATTTGAAACTCCACCTTGCATTGTTCATCCACCAACAACTGATGGCCTTTTTGCAGCCGTGAAACTTTGTAAGGGGTGGGATGTTTCAATCGCTTCAATTCTAACTTTTCTAGCATCTTTGTGGCCACTAAGTTATCGGTACTACCACTGTCAATATCTAGCTTGCAACACTTACTGTGTGACTTACAAACTATTTGAAACAAAGCCTTGCAATATGTTTGTTGGGTGGCTTCCTTCGCTCGTTTTAACAACACCTTGTTTAACACCAGGGATTCCCCCATTTCTAGAGCATTATTTGCTTCATGGGGAGGTGCCTCTACTTCCTCTGGTTGTGCAACATATGCATCCGTCTGTCTAGATTGGTTTGCCTCACGACACTCAAATGATCTATGTCCCCACTTATGACACATGTAACATTGATAACAAGCTCCTCTACCTCGGCCATTTCCCCTACCTCGCTGATATGGCCTACCACCTCTCACATTATCACCTTTGTCTGTTGATTCAGAAGCTCTAGAACTGCTGCCTTCCTCATTACTACTAGCAGTCAGCCCTCTACCATATAGTAATTTTCCTCTGCTGGCATTTTGCCTTATAGTAATTTTCTCTTCAACTTTCATCGCACTCTGATACACTTCTTCAATGTTCCTTGGAGACAGAATACTAATTTCATCTAAAATTTCTAGCCTTAAACCATTTACGTACTTGGCTATCTTTTCTGTGGTATCCTCTGTATAGCCAGCCCTTATGTTCACTTGATAAAACTCTTTTGTGTACTCCCTTACTATCATTCCTTTCTGTTTCAGATTCTGAACTTGCTTGTGTAGTGCAATCTGATAATATTTTGGTAGAAATCTGCCATTCAACTTGGCCACCATCCCTGACCAAGTTTTGAGTGACAACTTGTTCAATCTCCTTCTCTCTATTTGGACATTTTCCCCCCACAGGGCTATGTGTCCCTTCAACCTCGTCGCAGAAAACTTAACTCTGTGGTCTTCACTGACCTCCTCACACTTGAAATACTTATCTAGCTCACTGATCCAGTCTAATAGAACCTCTATTGATAGGCTTTTGTCATAATTTTGGAGTTCTAGTTTGGGTTTACTACTTGCCACTAAGACAGATCTCAATAGTCTCATTTCTGGGCCCTCTCCATTCAATCCATCTGTTGTCGCTTCAGCTTCCTGTTCACTATCATCCCCTACCTCTAGTTCTCTTCTTCTCCCTTCCTCAACTGCCTCCAAACGGGCAATAAGAATATTGATATCCTCTCTCAGTCCTTCCTCTGCTATCCTTCAAATGCCCCTACCACAACCTCCCCTTCCTACCTCCATTTCTCTAGCTAACCTTAAAAAAAATATTCTGCTCTGATGGGACCCAACCCACACTCCAACATATAACTTAATACAAGGTTGTCTGGCACTAACGATGAATGCAGATTTGGTTGATGATTTGGCTTTTGATTATGGATATCAATAGTGGATATTTATGTTGGTGGTTGCAATAATTTAATAAGGCTCGTAATTCTGGAACTGACCTGTCCTCCTACCTCGGTCCTCGTTTCCCACTTGGCCATTGTGCGAAACCCTTTGGCATTCTGTTCATTTTTAGCATTTCACTCTGATGTGAGAGATCTGCAAGGGTTTCTATGGAAATGCTCTGTTCTACTCCTATCTGCGAATGAATGTGGTTCCACAGACTTGCCTGTGTTGTTGCCAACTGTATTCCTTGCGATATGAACCTATTTTGCACTCTGGAGGTTAGTTTGCTTGTTTTATTTTTCACAGTGGTTTGTTTCATCTGCTCGCACCTGGAATCGATTTCTGGTTTGGTTTGTTGGACTTCCAATTATTCCTTTCTGTTGGTTATTTTTCTTGATACTGCTCTGCTTCTAAAATTGTTTTATGTTATGCTCCCCGTGTGCATAGGTTTCAGGTGCAATGGCTCGCTCGGCTATGTCTTCAGGTAATTTTTTCGTTCCTTATTTTATCTCTACCTTCTCTTGGTTTAAAGACTAATCAACATCCTCTCCTCTTGTCTCAGGTCATTCTTGTATTATGTGGCTCTGTTGCATGAGGGTCCTTGTTCTATCGTGCTCCCATGTGAGTATATTCTTCCCTTACTTGTATTGTATCTTTGCTCGTTCATTGTTATGCATGGTGTTCTTAACTTTGGCTTGTTCTAGTTGCACAGGTCGAGATTTCAACCTCGATCATGGATGGCTTCAACGATTTGGTTTGAAAACCCTTCAATGCTTTGCTGCTAGGCTCTGTCACCATAGTTTTGTTGAATTGTAGCTAGGGTTTGTAGTTCTCTGGTATTTTCACCTCGCTATTCGGTTGTTGTCTATTGCTTGAGCCGTTTCATGACCTAGGAATACTTATGTTTACAATTTCTAGTTTGTAATTCATTCTAGTCATTCTCTTTAATTAGGCTTGAGGGTTTCACAATGCCAAACCCTTGACTAGGGTCTACCCTGTATCGCGGTCGTTGTTTACTCTATTCGTTTTGACAATGTAACACTACACTCTTATATAATAGTAATTATATATTCTCTTTGACTCTGTTTTGTTTAGAAAGGAAAGAAATGGTATATGATAGTTCGTAATGAATTACCTATATCTTGGTTTATTCAATCGATGCCTTGACTCTATTTTCTTCGTTCAATCGTTTCATTCTGTGGACATTCTCCTATTCACAATCTTGTTTACATGCTCATCCATTCTAGTCTTGGAACTTACATGCAACTTATAACGCTCTGTTTTCTTTTAAAAGAGGAAAAAAACATAAAGTTGTAGGCTTGCACTCTGCTTGTTATTTGTTAATCGATTAAACAATAGAGGAAAATATAGTTGCACAGTATAGTTGCTTTGTCTCTTTTTATTACTTATATCCAAAAATACTGAACCTTATCAATGATTTTCATTGTTACATTTATATGCTTTGTCTACAGTTAATGGAACTGTGTAGTTCTGTTCAGTTGTATACCTTATAGTTACGTAACTATTAAGTATTTGGTTCTGCCTATATGGAAATATTTTACATTTAGACACATTTTTTTTTCTCTTAAAATGACAATACAATTATTAATCTACTGTTTATTGAAGACAAACAAGAAAATAACCCTAACTGACCAAACTACCTTTGACTAATACTGAGATTAAGATAAAAACAAAATCCTACCTCCTACTCTGACAAATTGAACATATAAAACAAACAATATGCTAATTCAACTCTCCAACCTAGCAGAGACCAACACCCGGTCATGATGCCTTAGCTAGATGCTCCTACATCACCTAGTTCCCTAGGTTGATGGTTAGAAGGTAAGTGTGATGGTACCTAGAGTGGGTGAAAGCTTTAGCCCATCTTAGTCCCACCTGGATAGATTTCCTAGTCAAAAATATAGTTTGTGGCATCATGTGTGCCTAAACTCTTCATGGTTCAAGTATTTTGAGATCTTCCATGTACTTATATGAATACCTCCCTAGTTAAGAGGGAGTGTTTAAGAATGTAACTGGTCTCAATCTTCAAAGATTGTATTTGAGTCATAATGAAGTCAAAATAACTTTTTATTATTATTATTATCATTATGACTTATTAAAGCATGGGTTTCTTACTTGGGTCATCATATTTTAAGTCAAAGTCCCCATTGATAAATTCCAAGTTTTATACTGAGCTGTTCTAGTCGTTGTCCATTTAGTGATACCTTATTAAGGTTTTGAATCATGTAAAAGGAATTATTATTAAGTAAAATAAGTCATTTGTCACCTCCACACCAAGTCAACCCTTACCTGATCAAGTCGACATACATGAGGGTAATTCGAACTCCAGACAAAGCTGTATATACAATGTAGTTCGACCAATTTGGAGATTACACATACAAGTTCAATATTCAAGAGAAGAAGGTAGAAGAATAAGAAATTGCAAAAGAAAAATGAGACTTCTTAAAGAAATAAAATCAAAGTTTCAGGGTTACCTTTCTCTCACACATGAATTTACTAGGCTACTACTGGAAGGATGAAGTACTACATCAAGATTGAAGTTTTGTTGTTGGGTCAAATTTCTACAGTTGGGTTGAAGTTCTATTGCTGGTGAATTGAAATTCTACTACTCCAAGATCGAAGTGCTAGGTCAAAGTTGTTACTCGAATGTTATCTATAGGAGAAAAGGAAGGTTTGACTTGGTGATTGGAGGAATTTTGTGTCATTGTCAAGGAGTCTTAGATGATCTTGTGAAACTAGTAAAGGAAGAGTTGTTGACTGGGTTTTCCCCTAGATAGGGGTTCTTCCCTAGTTGTCCTCCTACATCTAGTGCCTTTGATCTTTGTGTTATGGTTATTGTTAATTTCTTAATGAGATAAGATAAAAGAAGAAGACAAGAGGGTTAATAAGAAAATAAGAATATCAAAAGAAATTATTAAAATAAATCTAATTTTTCTGCCTTTTTTATTTTCCAACATGGTATTAGAGCTAAGGTGAAGAAGAAGGAAAATGACAACTTAATGGTCTATTGACAAAAGAATATGGATTTTTAAGAAGTTTTAATAAGGGTCATCAAGGAAATGCATCATATAGGAAGTAAATCCTACCCTCTTCAACAAAAATTCCTAACTCCATGAAGGGAGAAACATAATTATAAGGACCATCCAACTATAGGGCATGGAAAAAGAGGATGGATCTCATCCTCGAGAACCATAAAGGCTTGTATCTAGTCAAACGAAAAGTAAAGAAACCTACAAATGAATCAAGTGACGTGGGAAAGGTAAAGCTCAAAGAAAGAGAGATATTTGGCATAATGCCAACGATGGATGGAATAAAAGTTAACCTCATCCCATATATATCCAACATAGATTCCACTCAAGATATTTATGAGGCCTTATCCAAATAATTCACAATCAAGAATCTTGGTCGAATTGCAAGTCTTATGAATGAACTAAGAAATATGAATATGACAAAGGAGGACACCATGGCATCGTTCTTTATAAGGGTGGCTAGAATCAAAGATGAAATCCAAGAAATAGATGAAATAGTACTTGAAAAGGAGCTCGCAATCGCTGCACTTATAGAATTACCAACATCCTGGAGTGCCTTTTCATCAGGTATCAACAATTGGAAGGAAACTCCTATGTTCAAACAATTATCGAATGCTTGTATTCAAGAAGAAGTCAGAATTTCATTAGTAAGAAACAAAGAGAATGAAGAGGATAAAAGTTCAAATTCCTATTCTGCTCATCACAAGAACAAAGGAAACTTCAAGAATTCTAGAGGGTCTGGTAGGCAGGTAGACCTATCTGAGATAAAATGTTACGATTGTCATAAGATGGGTCACTATAGAAGAAATTGACTTGAGAATCCAAGATATAAGAAGAGAGTAAGGGAACATGCAAATGTGATTGATGAAGGATGGGCAAAGAAGAACAAGATGGAAGAATATGTGGTGAAATACTTATTTTCTAGGGACTTGTAGGGACTCTATCTCTTATATATCGGTATACTCTAAAGTTTGAATTATTTTCCTTTATGCTTTTATTTATAGTAATTGTAGGTTTAAAATTATTTGGAAAAACATTTTAAAATTGTTTTGTTATCTTTATAGGTATCCCTTGAGATTGGATTAAGAGGGGGCCCTCACCATTTTTCCAAAGATAAGTATCTTAATCCTTGTATTATATTTTATATTTTGTTTTCATTTTCTTATCTAGATGTGTGTATTATATGCCAATAACATTTTTTTTCATATTTTCCTTGTTTAGGAAAAACTTGCTGATATGCTCAAGGGATATTGAGAAGATCGTACAAGACAAGGAATGATAGAAGTTCTATTGGAATTGATGTCCTGTAAGGTTTCGTTGGAAAACAAATCAAATCTATGTTGTAGATCATAATTTTTGTTATCTTCATGGTAAAGGTATATTCATCCATTCTAATAAATTTTCTTTACATTACTAACAAGTGTTATGTCTAGGACTTTGAATCTTAAGGATTCCTATTTGGGTGATTAATCATTAGACTTAATCTAACGTCATTAAACTAATCATGTTTATGGAACCCTAAAAGGTTCTATATAAAAGCCTAACCTAAGGGTATGTCAATTCTAATGTGAAAACCCTAACCTACTTAGGTTTACTAATAGAAAATATTATTCCTTTGATGTTTGGGGTTTTGATGTTAATGTCATGTTTGGAGTTTTAGTATTTTTATGGAAACCCTATTCCTTTAATTTTGGATGGTAATGTATTACTAGAACTTGATATTTTGGTAAACTACAATTTTTGAGAAAGACCTTTATAATATCTAGAGTAAGCTCATAGGAATGAAACCCTAGGTCTATGTTTGTTTGTGTGATAGAAACCCTACCCTAATCAAGATAATTACATGTTTAACTTAAAATGTATTGACATTTGTGTCTTGGGCCTACCTAATAGATATTGACATGCTTGTGCATGATTATGAAATGATAGATATGTATATGTGCTAACCTAATTGTTCATTCTCATAGTGTGTAAATTGTAGGGTTTGTAACTAAGCCCTAGTAAAGGTTTGATATTCTCGGATATGGTGATATTGTTTCCATTATGATTAAATCTAGGGTTTACAACAAACACTATTAGAAGTTGATCATATTAGATTGTGTTGTGATTTGTTTTATTCGTGGACATCTAAGGCCGAGTATCTCAAAGATGGAATCCATGGTTTTGCATTAAATCCTAGTAGAATTTTTGACGTGTGAGTTCTAAAGTTGTTGGACGCACTGTAAAACTATACTTGTTTGAATTGTTTCTAGGGTTTGCAATATACTATAGTAGAATTTGTGATATCTCTAAAACAAGTATTGAGGCCCTAGATATAATGAGACTGGTATCTTGATTGAGTGATCTAGGGATTATAACAAAACCTGAGCAAGATGTTGAAGTTTAAAAGAATGTATCTCTTGTTCATTATGAACCTAACTAAGTTTAGTTATTTGATATATAAAGTATACTACTTCCATGATTCTGATCTAGTTAAAACCATGCTTATGTATATGTATTTTGGTTGTACTTGTTGTTTAAGTGGTTTAGGTACATAATATTCAAGAGGTTGAATATGTTTGTAAGTAAAGTTGATTTGATAAGCATGATGAAGGAACTTATATGTATTATGATGATCAAGATGACTTTAATAAGAAGGATGGAAGCCATGAAAGCTTGTGTAATGCAATGGAAAAGAAGCTCATCTCCCTAAGTTAAGAGGGAGCCTAGATAAAAGAAATAGTATATCTCCCAAGGTGTGTTAGCTTGATCAGGACTGACCCAGGTTTGGAGTTATTTAGCCAAACAAATCCCTATACTACTAGTCCTTTCACTAGCAACTCATGGAGAGCGGACTGAGATCTCACCTGAAGTAGTATGGGGGGATGCTGGAACCAAGTTTTCGTACCCTTGAGATGTCTGAAGGGCCAATTTAGTTCGAGTGTGAATTTCTTCACGTAGGTCACTTCACACACTTCCCTGTCCTGCAAGGCCTTCACTCAACTTTGCGCAACCTTAACTAGCGGTTGAGGAGCTTTCGCACTGCTGAAGTGGTGATCTATGCTATTTCCTTGTGTTGCACCCAATATGTTACTTATCTTCCTATAATAGTTAGTTATCTTCGTGTAACCAAATACATTATATTATATTCACTTATTGAGCACATTCATATAAGTTCGTGTAGCAAATAAACAATAAACTTGCAATTCATACCTAATATACTTCAATGCATAAAATAAGAAAAGATAAACAAAAATATAGTCATAGTTCTCTTTATTAATGCTTCAATCAGTTACACACTCCACCTAGCTTGCACACTCAGTTGCAAGGGTCTGCGCACTCAACTGTGGACTACTAGGCCTCTACGCACTCAGCTACAAAGCCTTCTCCTACTCTACAACCCAAAGACTCGACTTTACATTTTTTTCTCAATGCTTCATCATTAGATCTTCTATCTTCCTTCTATTAGATGTCTCTTTACACTTAGATCCTCACTCTATTTATATAATTCCATGGTCCGCGGACCATGGGTAGAACTCTTAAGCTGACATTACATTACAAAAGTGAGGACGGACAACCCTATGACATAGTTACAACTTTATGCTCCGTGCCCACAAATCATAGAGTCTTTACAACAAACTTAGTCAAAACTTGGGCTTTAAGCCTCAAAACTTGCCTTGTGGGGGGGTCCTGCACTCAACAGGCCCCCAGCACAAAAATCATGACTCGCCCTCGAGTCACTCAGTCTGTGCGAAGCGATTTGCACACAGACCTCCCAACTCTGCTCAGACTACTGCAAGGTCAGAAACACACTGAGCATTTGCTTGCTATGTCTCTTGGACGCATTGTTCAGAGACCATAGCGTCTGAACTATTTCATTGTATCTGCTCCTACATCCCCGGGCTCTGCACGAGATTGCCTTCAATTGTTCCTGTGATAACGAATGCCTCATCGATCCAAGGCTGGTCATGTGCCTTCAAAATCGCTTCTCTATGTTGCATTGCATCTACTTGCTTTGTAAGCGCTTTTGCCTGTTGCATCCGCGCAAGCCTCTGTGTAAGGGCCACCATCTGCATAGTCCCTTTGACGTTGTCATACTGTTGTTGTAGCTCAGATGCCTTTATTTCTAAGAGATGTATGTTTGGGTCCTCCTGCAAAGTTGTGAGGACCTTGAATGATTCTTCCAACATTTTGGTGTAGTCCTTCACTGCACTACTGATCTCCTCCATCCCCGACGTAATGGCGCTTACATGTTGTTCCCTTACCTTTAGAGGAGTTGAAGGCTGTGTCTTCAACTGCAGCTTTACTATTTGAAGGTTCAGCTGCAGCTGAATCTTGACCATCTCTTCTCATGCCTTGCATACTCCTGCTGCTAACTTCTGGATGTGCACCTCTGCTGGTATCTCTGCTGGTGCCTCTGCTAAGATGGCCAACTCAGGGACAATCTAGTAGGCCTCCTCAACCACCTGTACCATGTGTCAGCATTGTGCCACAACCTCGTTATGCTATACGCTCAGTTGCTCCATGTTGATTCTTTGTTCACTCAACACCTATACCACACAGCCATCCCTAGCAATGTTGATCCCTCCACCCTTCAACACGCTGATCGTAAGACTATTAGCATCATTCTCTATAACTAGTGCCTGCTCTGGTAGTAATATTGTGTTAGTCATGTAGGCACGTAGCATTTACTTAGCCGCATTTGGTGCCTCATGTGAGGCTAGTTGAGAGAGTACCAACTTGGCGAGTGTGCACCTACAACTCCTGAATCTATGCTCGGAGGGCCCCCAACACAATTTGATTATCCTCTATAAACTGTAGGAGGGCCTCTGTAGTGACTTCATGCACTATTTCCCCTATATTATGAAGATCTCCCTCAGTGAGGGTGATTATTCAAAAGAAGTCTTCCATACTTTCGACTTCTTTTGCGGCCCGACTTGCTCTCTCAGGCGCTGGTACTTTAACTATGTAGATGTTGTTTCTCGGTTTGTACCACCCTCCTCTATCTTTGTCTCCATTTCTTGTTCCTTCTTAGGTAGAGGCAACTTCTAACCCTTGTGCTCCTTCTCTACTACCTTTTGTGCTTCTGTTGCAGCCTTCACAACATTCCACGCCTCCTGTGCCTATGCTACTATTGCCTCTTTTCTTCTTTTCTCTTCCAACTATGCCACTCATAGTTTTGTCTCCTCCTTCTTTCATTGTGCAATAGACTTTTCCATTTTTGTTGCAGAGGTGGCTGGAGTGCACCACTTAGGTGGCTGCCTCAAGTACGTCAAAGATAACATCATTCGTGGCCATGTATGGGAGCTAATTCCACTTCTTCATGGGGTCCTTGCATGCTCTGATGTAGACATGGTGGAAGTCCACCTTAAACTCAATGGAGATTTGTAAAATGTTATAAAGAGTGTGTGATAACTATAGCTTGTAGTTAATCCCCATTCTGTCATTCATCTCCATGAACACCCAGGATGTTTTACTGTCTCAGATCTGGTGCATGTCTTTAGTGGCCCACAATGAAGCGTACTTCATATCCTTCAAGTGAGCCCTTGCAATTGTGGGGAACTATCTGTCCTCAGGCAATTCCTTAGCCATGAGTACTATGGACAGCAGAAGCCATGCATGTGGAATGTTTTCCCCTATTCTTGTGCCTCATGGCAATTCTCCAGGAACTCCTTGCACAAGAATTCAGATGAGTTAAACTGCAACCCCTTTGTGCACTGCTCAGAAAGTGCAACCACTTGCACGAGCACCTCATCCGTGTGACACTTCCGCATGACCTCACCCTCGAGTATCTGAGTCACAACTCTGACTGCCTTGTTATCGATACTAGATGTCGCGTAGCCCCTCTTTTCCTTCTCCAACTTGTATTTCTTTTTCACGGCCTCCACGATGGCCAAATCACTACTTTTACACTCTTAAATGTCTATTGGGTCTTCCCCATTACAAGGGAGTCGATTAATTCTATGGATTAGGTTGTCTGTGATGGGGATGGGCTCCTCCAACCACAAACACCCACCATACACCAGGCAGAGCAACTACCTGATGATGAAGATAGTCAATGGGGGCGATGGTAATGTGGCACCTAGAGTAGGTTCAACAACCCTACCTTTTTTATTTTGCATAACCACTTGTGTGGCTCCAAATTTATGACTCCCCCCATCGTGTTTTGCTTCAGCTTCATGAGTTGCACGGTCTCCAAGTGAGGGAATTTCTCATGGTCGGTGAGATCCCAATCTTTGAACTTCAAACTTGGCAATCGTCACAGGTGCACTACTTAAAAAATTATATCGTTGGGGAGCATTGGAGTCTGCAAAGAGCTCTTGATCTCATCTAGGTCCTTGGGTACCTTTGCCTTCCCCTTCCATGGAGGAACATACGTGGGAAGCTTGGTTGGAGGGTGCGCGCCCTCGGTTTCTTCCTCCATGTATTTATCCTTGTCCTATTCTATCAAGATGTCCTCAAGGTCTTCCTCCTCCTCATTGGTTTCCATATTAACCGCTTTCCCTTTTTCCTCCACGGTCAATTTAGTTCTTAGTGGGTTTCAAGGGGACATGTGCACCAAAATCATGGGCTACTTATCTTTCCTGGGCCTCTGCGAGTGCAATGATTTATGGATTTCTGTAACTATCTCGGTGCTTTCAGGGGCATCTTCTACTATCAGGGCCTATGTGGCCTCTTCGACCATCATTTCTCTGATTTCCCTTCTTCAGACATTGTCATTTTGTTTGTCCATATATCTCTTAACTGCTCCACCGGGTGCTCAAACAATGCTCTCAACAAGTTAAACAGGTCTTGGTTTAGAATACTCTGGGTGCATGATAGCTCAATTCGTGAGTTACCAAGTGTTGCTTGCTAGGAAACCCTTTGCAATTTATAGTGCCTTTTGAATTTGAATTCAACCGTTCCCCCCAAATCTAGTTCATTAATGCTCCCTTGACAGCAGATTTTCCCAAATCTTGCCCATAAAGCTCATCTGAAATGCCTACCTATTGCTCCACTTGGTCTCAAACCAAGCATCATATCGTGAATACTGATTATAATGGTCACTTTCCATCCGACTTGCATCGTAGCGCAGCCACCCTGCATTGTCGCAGACCTTGTGACACTTTTCTCCTGCGCGCATTCTTGTCATCACGCAGCTCTTGAGTAGGGTAGTTTATAGTCTGGTACCTCCTTTCAGCTACCAGGAGCACTAAGAATGTGCTTCCCACGGCTCGTCAAGTGGCCGAGCCACCTGTTTATGGCCTCGACCCACCATCAATCAATTTTCTAGGGAAACGTTTGTCTTTTAACTTGACTGTCTACATCGCACACTTCACCATCTACATCACGCCATCATTGGTGATCCCTCTAGTAATATATGGGCCAATCCAAGCATCACGTTGATCAAATCTTGGTGGTAGTCCCCAAATTTGTCAACGTAATCGTGTGCACCCTGTTTTATCACCACAGTTTTCTTATCAAGAAAATCCTTCTTTATTTCTTCCTCAGGCTTCTTGATTTCCACTTCCATCAAAGCACTTTTCTCCCTTAACCACACTCTTTCTTTCATGAGTTCTTGGAGCCTAAGATCACCTTGTTCAATCTCTTCATCAAGTCCCAAACATTCTTCTTCATTCAGTTGTGTGATCCCTTCTTCCAAGGTTCTGTGAACCGTCATATCCATAGGAGCTGCTATGCGCAGACTAAGCATAATATACTCCATTGGGATTACATCAGTTGCTACAGAGGCCAACCTAGGAGGCATATGTACCATCAGTTTCTTGCACGTTGTCCTATAAGCCCACAAAAATGTTGGACGCGCAAGTCCCAATCACTTCGTTGTGCATTATATACAATGTTCTGTGCTTCACATACTTGGTTAAATTCTCCTCCATGGGTAACCTTCTGTGTGCTCATTCCCTCCATAATTTGTTGTTCCAACTCGAGGGACCGTTTGCATAATTGCCTCTCCAATACATGCTTATTGACCATGTTCCCTAATGCAAAGTCCATGTGCATCTGTCTAGGTTGTTTACCATATGCCTATACCCACCTAGACAAACGCACATGCGGACCGTCCAATACATTGTATTTATCTATTAATCGCATCTTATGCTTCCCAAAATTCATGCACATCATTCTCCTGCTTTTGCGCTAGTCCTCAAAGCTTCCTTGGTGCATACCCCACCACCTCGCGGGCGTAGCACACAATATCCACTTCAAAGCTTCGAACCATTGTTTTTCCAACACCTCCCTTTCAAATTTGTCCAAGAAAGCATCTTCCTCACATAATCCATCATAAGTAGGAAAATCTCTCACTTCTACTGATACGCAATGCAGTGATCTTGTCATCATATTATAGTTTAATGTGGTTACCTCATGTAACTGGTTCTACAATCACTCTATTTCTTCATCCAAATCCGACATACAAGAGCTTTTGCACTCACATGAGATTCGTCAATCCGTAGTGGGATGTACCCAGTCTTTCTCTCACGCGCTTATCTTGTAGATGCAGTCCAAATCATTATCGCTTTCATAGTCATGCACCAGCTTTCTGTAATGTGACCCTTCTGTAGGGTCCAAAGGTACAACTACACATAGAGACTTTTTGTCAACAACCATCTTGTGCTTCTACAGATTAATCATGTCATTAATGTTAGTGGCCCAATCAATTCCTAAGAGCGCGGGGTAGGGATTATTGTCGTCAACAATATATATCACTTCAAAGTCTGCTAGCATGCTTGCCCCTTCAATATCCATGGTGATTCCCTGTAATCTCCCCATAGGTATTATCTTTTGCTAGTTTTACATTCACAACTAGATAGGAGACAATTGTAGTGTACGCCTTCTCATGCACTCCCATGTCTCCTTTGGCAGAATGTTTGTGTCCAATCCTAGGTCCACAATTACTTGTTCAATCTTATATTCTCCAATATGCGCGATCAACCTCATTTCTCTTCGCATGCTCGTAGCACGCTTTCCAATCTTCTAGACTACACGCAACTCTCCTAGCGTGGTCCAAACGCATCTGTTAATGAGTTCATGTAATCCCTTTATAGCCTTACCATTGTGTAGTAGCTTCATGCATGCTTCTAGGAACATTGTAAGGATAGATGGGTCCATTCCTAGCTATGATCTATCTTTGCTTCCTAAAGTGGAGGCAACGGTGATGCTCTTCCTAGCTTCCATAAAGGTTTCCTTTTCGCACTCCAAATCAAACTCTTCTTCTTTTGTTGTAGCCTTGCAAACCCATGTATTATCTTCAAGTTGTTTTCCTTTATCATGTCCCATCATAATTCCACTTCAGAGCACAATGTTCACATTTGGATCTTCCTCGCACAAGTCAGACCTCATCATCTATAGGTTCTAAGTTAGAGGAGGTTGGAGTGCCCCCTTGTCATGCAATCTAGCTATCAGTGTGGGACAATCCTCCATCTCATGATCAAACAGGGTACATTACAAACATGATTGATGCATTGGATTCATACAATTATGGGCATAATGTCCTAGCCCTCCACAATCGTAACATATTAGCTATCTGCGACCTGTTCCAGGTCCTCCTCCACCTTGAACTCATCTGTGAACCTGAAATCTGGTTCGCAACACTACTGCATTCTAGTCAAGGGGCTGCATTTTGGCCTGAACTCTGTAGGTGGGAGTCCTATCCATCATAAGCTCATAGCTTCTATAGGTGTGCTCATCCTATCCAACCAATCTATAAAAATCACAGAACAACTGTCACAAATTATGTCTGTACTTCTGTAACAAATGGTAGTTTTCCATAGCATGCTTTCCTCCTATTTGACAAATTGCACACCACAAAGCAAGGGCCGTGCTAGGTCCTACTTGTGCCTCTAGTCTTACCAGCATCGGCCATCCTCTTGTGAGGTATTCACAAACACAGTGAAATGGTCCATATCGTGACCCTAACCCTTGCATTTTACACACCATAGTTCTTTGCACACTTTCGGGCGAGTTGTCGGTGTTTCTTAGACTTTTCATATCAAGGCATAATTTTTTCAACTGCGCATGGATCTGCTAAACTCCCAAGTTAGGATCTTGTATCAAGGTTTCATGTAGCCTCATTGTGATTTCCAAGGCCTCTTCCTATATTGTTAACCTCTGTTGTGACAACACATTCCTCAAATACGGCGTTAGCGATGATACAAACCATTCATGGTGTTGTCCATCTGTCAAAGTCATATTAGCTTTGTGAATTGTGCACTTCAATCTCTGATCCAACTCTGAAGGAGTCTCTCCTGGTAGCATTGTGATCTCTTTGAACCCAATGATCGACTATGCCTCTGACTTTGGTCTGCTAAATTCTCTATTCAACACAATTTGGATATCTGCGATCCTCGTATTCAGACTGTCATTAGAATGCTTAATATACCAGGTCAATGCAGGATCCTGCAGAGCACTGACTAGTATCACTTTCTTTATATTATCATCTGTAACTCCCTGCGCTTCCCATACAACGCCTATCATGAACCAAAACTGGTTCAGATCTTCATTTCCTACTCCCTTGAACATAGGCAACTTTATCACGCTTGCCATATGGACTCATGGTGGTGGCAGAGGTGGTACGAATGAAGATGGGGGTGAAGATAGTGAAGCTGGTGGTGGTGTGGGTGGGGTTCGTATGCGCAAAATCCTCTACCTTATCAAATTGATCGTGCTTTTTAGTGACACCTTCGCAAGTTCTTCTTCATCCCCTTGTGGAGGTGAAATCAAAGGGCTATTCTCTGGTCCCTTACTCCCTTCATTTCTGTAGGTTTTTCCACTTCACATAGCTCTGGACATCAAGGTAATTTCATAACCTCTTTTCACAAAATAACATTTTAATAAAAGCATTGAGAGACTTTACCTACTTACCTCACAATCCTTTGAGAAAGTGTCGCTCTACCTCGCTATAGCTAATCAAAGTATCTATCACAAAGTCAGTAATGAATCCTCATATAATTCGATTGAGTCAGTGATCAACAACGCGTGCAATCTTATCCTCTGATGCTTCCAATCTACGAACCAACTCTGGGGTCCACACAATAGGATTGTCGAGCTTCCACCTTCTTTGGCTATATGTTAGCTTTACGATCCACTCGTACAACTTAGTAGGGAAAGATGCGAGGAAAATTTCATGGATCTCCATGTATAGGTAGTAGTCTAACCACTCTTCCTTTGATAGTCATAGATTCTTGTTCTCTTGCGTTGCGAACTTGTGATTCCTCCTATACAACCAACATTCAATTTCCTTCTTAGTTGGATTCCAATGATACGACATCACACATACCTATGTAGATTTCTATCCTGGCAATGGAACCATTTGTTGGCTTCATGGGGCCTGACCTAATTTCAGAGTTATTTAGCCAAACAAATCCCTTTACTACTTCCCTTTTGACAATAGCCCATGGAGCGCGGACTAAGGTATCACCCAAAATAGTATGGGGGGTGTTAGAGGCACGTTTCCCACCCTTGAGATGTCTTTGGGTTCAATTTAGTCCGACTATGAATATCTTCGTGCATGTCACTTTGCCCACTTTCCTGTCCTGCAAGGCCTTCGTGCCCTGTTATACTCGACTTCACGCAGCCCTAACTAGGGGCTGCGGAGATTTTGTGCTGCTAAAGCATCAAACTGCACTATTTCCCTGTGTTGCACCACAGATATTATTTATCTTCCCATAATAGTTAGTTATATTCACATAACGAGATACATTATCATATATTCACTTATTCAACACATTCATATAAGTTCACACAACAAATAAATAGTAAACTTGCAATTCACACCCAACATACTTCAATGCATAAAACAAGAAAATATACATCGAAATATTTTCAAACTTCTCTTTATTAATGCTTCAATTAGTTACAGACTCCACCTACGCTGCACACTTAGCTACAGGGGTCCACGCACTCAGCTGCGTACTACTAGGCCTCTACGCACTCAGTTGTAGATCCTTCTCCTACTCTACAACCCAAAGACTTGACTTTACACTTTTTACTCAATGTTTCACCATTAGATCTTCCATCTTCTTTCTATTAGATGTCTCTTTACACTTAGAGCCCCACTCTATTTATATAATCCCATGCTCCGTAGACCATGGGTAGAACTCTCAAGCTGACATTACATTACAAAAGTAAGGATGGACAACCCGATGACTTAGTTACAACTTCGCGCTTTGTGCCCACAAATCGTGGAGTATTTACATCAGACTTAGTCAAATCATGGGCTTTAAGCCCCAAAACGTTCCTTGGGGGGATCTCGTGCACAACAAGGTGAGACGGAGGGCATATTATAGTCATGATGGATACCTTGAAGAAGAAATTGGAGAATGTATATTACGATGATGCTAAAAGAAGGAAACTAGGTTTGGATTGTAGATTATGTTGTTGCATGTAAAGTAGGAAAGAAAGTTGCATGGCTGAGGAAGCCTCTATCAAGGTTCAATTCCTACTATGATAAATTGTTAAGCAACATCAGGATTTTTGAAAACTCTTAAGGTTTTTGCTTAGTTCTGTGTATTTGAAAGGTTTTTATTGATTGGGGCTGTGATTTTTTAGGTAAATATCTCAAAGTTTTTGAAGCATACTTGATGTTACCAATTTTTTTATGAGAATATATTTGATGTGTTGGGGTTTTGTGTGTAATACACATTTCCTTAGAGGAAATTTGGCTAGCCTATGTGTTGATGTCTAGTTCCTAAAGTAGGGAGGGTGGCATTTGTCATAGAGCTCTGACCTTACATTACACACCTAGTTCCCTACATTGATGGTTGGCAAGTAATATTGATTGTCCCAGAGAGGCTGAAATCTTTAGTCCATCATAGACCCACGCAGATTGATTGACCTGGTCAAGAATCTAGTCTGTGGCCCCATGTGTGCCTAAACTCTTCGTGGTTCATGTCTTTCGATATATTTGATGTACTTATATGAATACCTACCTAGTTAAGAAGGAGTGTTGAAAAATGTAACTAGGTTCAGTCTTCATAAATTGTATTTGAGTCACAATGAAACCAAAATAAGGATTTTTTTTTTTACTATTGTTTTCATTAAGACTTATTAAAGCATTGGTTTCATGCCTGGCTCATCATGTTTTAGGTCAATGTCCCTATTAAGGACTTCTATATTTTAAAATGAGTCGTTAGAGTCATTGTAGATTTAATGAGACCCTTCTTACGCTGTCAAATCATGAAAAATAATCATTATTATGTAAAATATGTAATTTGTCACCTCCACACAAAGTTAGCCTACATGAGGGTACTTCGAACTCCATAAGAGGTTATATATACAATGCAGATTGATTCATTTGGATATTACATACACAATTTCAATATTCAACAGAAGGAGGCAAAAGAATACAAAATTGCAAAAAAAATAGGAGATTTGCTGCAGAAAGAAAATCAAAGTTTCTAGGTTACCTTTCTCTCACGCATCTAAATTTACTAGGTTGCTTCTAGAAGGTCGAAGCACTGCATCAATATTGAAGTTTTGTTCTTGGGTCGAAGTTCTGCTGTTGTGTCAAAGTTTTGTTTATGGGAGATCAAAACTCTGCTGCTGCAAGATCGAAGTGATAGGTCAAAGTTTTTTTTGGAAGGTTGTCATCTTCAAAAGAAAAGGAAGGGTTGACTTCGTGATTGGAGGAAGTTTTTGTCTAGGTCAAGGAGTCTTGGATCATCTCATGAAACTACTAAAGGAAGAGTTGGTGATTGGTTTTTTCCCTAGATAGGGTATTTCCCCTTACTTTCCACCTACATCTAGTGTCTTTGATATTCCTGTCATGGTTATTGGTAATTTCTTGATGAAATATGATAAAATAAGAACACAAAAACCTTAATAAGAACATAAGAATATAACATGTAATTATCAACATAAAGAAAATCTTTCAACCTTTTTTATTTTCCAACATAAGGTAAATGAGGTAAGCAACACTTGTTCATATTTAGGTTCCTCGCAAGAAGATGATCATTTTGGTTCCTTCATGAAGCACACTCAAGGAATTGGGTAAAAATTGTTATTAAAAATGGGCTATGAAAGGAAATGCTTGTGAATCCATGGCCATGGTATAACAAAACCGATTATGGTTGAAGATCGACCTCGATATGCTGGGATGAAATATGGAAAAGTGTAGGTCCAAGAGTCTTCCAAGGCTATTGAAGAAAATGATTCTTTGAAGTGAACTTCTACATCATCAGGTTCACATCATCAAACTTGGAATAAAGGAAAATATAAAAGATATAACTTCGACTACACTAGATTTTCTTTTGATTATAAGAATCAAGGTTTTTGTCATAGAACTTTTTGTTATTTGCGGGTTGATCAATCGTAAGGTTTCAAAATGCTAGAAGAGATTGATGGTGTAGAAGATATACAAGAAGGAAAAGCAAAAAAAGAATCAATCTCCAAATCGTGAAAAATGGCAGAATTTTTGCACACATTGTCATAAAAATTGGCATTCGATCAATAGTCATTGGAAGCTTCATCCCAAGTTTCACCCTATGCCCAACGAGAAGCCCATAAAAAAATACATTCCAAAAGCGGCTACAAAAAATTTGAAAAAATAGCAAACTTTATGAAAAATTTTGAATTTTATGTCCAAAGATGATAACATTTTTTTTCAAAAAATAACAAATGACATAAAATTTTAAGTAAAAATGAAAATAAAAATAAAAATAAAGTAACTCAACTTTCATTGAGGAAGAAAATTAAAACAACAAAATAAAAATAAATTGTATAAAATAAAAACAAAATGGTGGAAAAAAGCCAAAAAAATGAAAAAAATAAAATAAAATCTAAATATTTAAATAAACATTGGTAAACAAAATTTTGAAAAAAAGAAAAAAAAAGTTAAATAAAAAATTATTAATCAGTCAAAATTATTTAAAAAATAACAAAATAACTATATATATATAGATATATATGAAAAAAAGATCAAACAATCTTTTAAAAAGAGGAAAGGCAAAAGGAAATATAATTAAAAAAAAAAAAAAATACAAATACAAATAATAATATATATAAAACATAAAAATAATAAATATTATACATATTTTAAGGAAAATTAAAAAATAATAATAATAAATAATTGTATATTCGAATATATATATAAAAAGAGTATAAAAAATATAAGAACATAACAATATAAAACATATTTTTAAAAAAATGAGGAAAAACTAATAAATAAATTAAAAATATATACATTTTTTGTAAGCCGACACAAAAATGTTTTCTATTAATATGAAAAAGATGATTTACAAGGGAAACATATATAAGTCCAAAAAACATTGATTGGGGAGTATAAACCCGAACTAGATTTCTACTAGTGACAAAAAATATCTAATTCGAACCTCTACTAAGCTTGTAAGCAAAGACAAGAAAACAAGTAGAGCCAGACGTAAACTTTAGAAGTATAATCCCAAAAAAACAAAACTAACAATCTTTAGTATTTCTAGGGATTCTTTCTAATATTTGTCAACATGTTTAATTGGACCATTAGTCTTATCATTCAGGGTGCCCCTATGTCGAGAGACAGTGTACAGTGGATAAGACCATAGCTAGAAAAAGACTTTCCTACTGCTTGTTTAGTAGTAAGAAAGAAAAGACGATAGGAAGAACTTCAAACATATATAATCACTAGAGAGAGAGGAACGCTGTTTAACTGAGGAAAGATACCATTTGGTGGACCATTGGTGGCAACAATAGGCTTAATGTTAAGTTGTGGAGTAATGGAATTTGGTTGACTAATAATGATAGAAAGAGGCTCGAGAGATTCATCCAAATATGAATGAGATACAATATACTTATCCACTCTTTTTAGTTGAGATAGAATATCATCTAAATAGAAATGAACAAACCTTAAGAGGCATTTAATGTCCTCTTTCCTCACAAATATTTGATAGTTGTCAACTTGTCTGTCTCTAAGTACAAGACAAAAAAGAGTATCTAGTTGGTAATGAACTTCCCTCGAGTGTAAAAAATATAACCTTCATCTCTTGAATTTCCCAGGATCTGGAATCCACTTGAGTTCTTCGAAATCAACCTTTGAAACCGAGTAGTAAGGACTATCACCAAATTCTCATGACTCAAAATTACTAATTTCATTTCTAATTTCTAGAGGGATTGACTCAAATAACAATGTAGTCAAAGTCCATTTGAACAAGCATTGTTGCTACGAAGAGGAAATATTAGTTGTCCCCCGTTGAATTAGAAGCCTTTGTCATGGTGACATAATAGTATATTCATGCATATAGGACATCGTGAAACAAATGACACAAATTTCTTAATAAACACTAACTAGACTTACACAGGGTAATTGACGAAGGAAAATAAAAATTGGAAGACTAAAATGAGACATATAACACACCCTCAACAACCTGACACAAATTTTCCAGTAAATACTGACTCGACTTACATGGAGCAATTGACGAAGGAAAACCAAACTTCAAAAACTAAAACCATTGAAGATTACATTGTCACAAAACCACCAAAAATTATTTGCAGGATTGTTGGGATACAATCCATGAGCCCTGAAGTTCATTAATTGAAAAAACGACCTCGAGTATTAAAAATATCCCAATGGTAATAGTACCTAGTAACTTGAGACCTTGACAAGAAACCAACCAGCTAGACAACAAAAGATACGAATAGGAACATGGAACATAAAATAATCATTCTTCCAGCCCCACTACTAAACTACACATAGAGACCAATGTGTTAAAACTAAATGGAAATACTCCTAGGATACTAGAATCCATAGACTAAGACAAGGTATTTAAACAATATACTTGGAAAATCAGACCCTAGGAGTGGTGAGGACGGAAAAACTACAACTAATTTGAAGATCATTCAAGAGGCAATATTGTGCAAGAATAATATGAATTACATTGATCTCCAAAGCAAGATGAGAACCTAGTGAACAATCTATTACCATAAACCACCAGTTCCTCAGAAGGGTGGTGACTCCTTAGCCGACAGCTAGGTGGGTGCAGATCACAAAAACAAACTACTGAGAACATGTATAGGGAATAAAATTGGGAAAAAGTGTTGCACTCCTTACCATCTTCCAATGTCTCTTTATACTATTGCCACCCCATGATTAAAATTTCATATTTATAACAATAGTAAAAGGGTGAATGTGGTGATTCAATTACCCCATTTCTCTGACAAAACATGACATAAGTATGACAAGTGTAGATAGTAGCATGCTTGTTAATACAAACATTCCTCCTCTATAGGAGGCTACCTTTAATGGCTTCAAAGCTTACATCAGCCAAAACCTTGGATGTATATGCTAACTCCATAGTATATAAGACATTGATAATAATGTTGATGCACAGGGAAATACATTTACATACACAGTAAATGAGTCGCCAATTGTTTTGTCAAACCCCTCTTCTTTATGAAGACACATATATAATCATTGGGCCCTATACCAATGCCCATGCATCTTAAACATATCAAGTATGGCTGGGAAAGTGTCCTCCATTACCCACTTTTAAATGGGAATATATTATATTGAACATTTTCGCCCCTAACAAGGAAAATAAATACACATTTTTATTTATTTATTTTTAAATTGTTTTTAATAAGTAAACAAAATATTCAAAGCAACTTAAAAAACAAAATATTAAAATTTTATTAGTTCTCCCTTCCCATGACAACTTGGTGTCAGTGTGGGGAAAAGTATAAGGTCGATTCCCATAATTAACTAACCACCCAAACATCTTCCTGCAACCCCGCCTATGCGCCAAAAATGTAGCAGGTGTGCTACCCCAATGACCATGCTCCTAGATTAGGGCCACAAAAAAGGGTTTAATATTTTAAAATAATTTATATTTTTAATTATTAAATTTTAAAACTGTTTTTTAAAAAAATCACTCTTTGTTTAATGACCCTTTGATTCAAGTATTCAGGTTTTTTAGGTTTTTTTTAGTCATGGTATTTGGTATTCATTCCATGACTTAAAAATTTAGATTTTTAATGTTATTTAAAGTCATGGTACTTTATCCTTAACGTCATGGTTGAAAAATGTCAAAATTTTATACTTTTGCAGAGTTATGATATTTAGCTTTAATGTTATGTTTGAAAATTATTGCAATTTTTAGGTTTCTTGGAGTGGTGATATTTTATCTTTAATTTTATCATCTAAAACTATTGAAATTTTAGGGTTTTTTGGAGTCACGATATATTATTTTTAATTCCATTGCTAAAAATATAGGAATATTATGCCTAAAAGAACTCTGAAGCAACATCAAAACTTTCTAATTTCAATGTTTCAATGTTTATTGTAAATACATTTTAGATTTTAATGCCATCATTTAAATAAATTGAAATATAGACAAAGATATATATATATATATAATATATAATATATATTATATATATATATATATATATATATATATATATATATAAATATCTTATCTATATCTATATCTATATCTATATCTATATCTATATATATATATATATATATATATATATTATATATATATATATATATATATATATATATATATAGATATAGATATAGATATAGATATAGATATAGATATAGATATATTGTTGATTGCAACACCAACTCATTTCATTTTCACAATGTTGTGTCATGATTTTTGTGCAAAAATAGGGAATTTTTTTTGCTAGAATTCTATTTTTCAGATTACAGTTCTTTTTAAATTGGAAACTTTATTATTCCATTTTATTTATAGTATTTAAAATTTAGTTTTAAAGAGTATTCTCCCCTTTTAAATGATTTAAGGATCTTCATATGTTTATTGTTGGATTTCAAACTTGAATAGAGGATATGTGTGAGTTACATTTATACATTGTTTCTAACTAATGGATACATTTTTGAAGGTACCTTGGAATTGCTATGAAGATTCATTTTTGTCACCATAACACTAATAATTTAGGTGTCAACAGGGTTCTTATGACTCCAAGTGAAGAGATGATAGAAATTGCTAATGGATAAATGTGCTCTTTGAATTGAAATTTGTTTTGGGATGACCATAGACCCAGTGACTTGTAAAAGCAAAAGGATTGTACTAAATGGTGGTTTCAAGCTAGCCACCAACTATGGAACTTGTCTTTGAGGCTCAACAAATTTTAGAACTTTTCCTAATTTGGTTAAAAGTAGATGTCCTCTATTGATTGGAAATGTTCCCAAATGGCATTTGAATATGAGAAAAAGTTATGGAACTTGGCTCTAAAGTTTACTTGTTCCTAGTGTTGGGTCACATAAATGGTATGTTTGTACCCTTACATTGCTTAATAAATTAGTCTCTTTTATATAATTGTCCTCATTCTTGGAAAGGATTTGGAAGAAAATATTGTGAAAGCTAGGTAATTTGAGTCATCAAACAGATTGCATGATTTTAGCATGAAAAGACTAACTTTTGTTTCCTTTTATGCACAGGAAGTTGGAATTGGAAAATTGTTGTTCAATTGATAGAATGACAATGCCAGACTAGGAAAAGACCATTCCTTTGTTTTACGAGCTAGCAAAAGATATGAACAAAAATTTTAATATGGCAAACAGAAATCCTATAATTTAGCTGTGAAATATTGAGGATCTCTTGATCCTCATGATTTTCTTTCATACATTAGTTTTCCATTAGGCTATGTGATATTGATGGGTGAAAAGGATCAGGAGCTTTTGAATCTTACTCGTTCTTGTGTCTTTGCATCGAACAAGATCATATTTTGACATTACAGTAATTCTTTACTTTTATTATTTCAATTCATGAGAAATACAAAGATCTTTTCATAATCACATTCTGAGCTTTATTAGCAGTAACGTCCAGAGGCTTTGGGTCCAATTACTCGAAGATTCATTGCTCGTTGGTGTTATAACTATTTCCTTATTTCTTGCAATTCTTTATTACTTCTCTTTCCTTGAATCAATTTATTCTTTATACCTGTATTTGAGATAGATATTTAACAATGTTTCTTTAATGATGTCCCTTTAATGAATTATGTTGAATAACCTAAGTGTTATGATTGATTGATGTTATTTTTGATTCATGTCGAAGATTAAAGTAGTTACTCATTTCTTGTTACTGTAGTGATTCTTCCCATTTACTATATCAGATGGTATTCCATTAGATATAAGTTCCTTTAATACATCATCCTAAAATTCATTTCCTTTGTAGAAAAGTTATGATTGGATTCAAATTTATGGTTTGACTTGTCTTTGATTGAACTTCAAGAATTAAGAGTTATTAATACATTCTTGCAACAACTTGATGAAATATTAGACTCATTTGGTTACATAACAACCTTTGACCTCTATTGCATAGATAGTGATGACATATTTGAAATCAATAGATGAATCACATGTTGATAAGGTAATGTAGGAATTAAATTGATTTAAACAATCATCTTAGTACACCAAAATTTTGGCACCTTTGTCGAGGAGGTTGTCAAAGATAATGGTTAATTTATGTCTCTGAAGGGAATTGGGTATTGAAAATGGGAGGTAAGAACTAGCGTACTCAACAAGAAAAAATATTTCTCCTATCACCTGCTCTAAGAAGATACATAGAGATTGTATAGGAATGAATGGCTAGGGGAGAAAATATACCAATAGATCAGAAAGCGCTACCAAAAACCACCAAAGCCCAAGGATCAACAACCCTTGGGAGAACAACCTTCATAGACAAAATTATTTGGAAAGCTAAATCTTAGGCACCAGTAGGACCCCCAACAGTATCTGGAAAGGGATCTAGTTGGATCCCTCAAGCAACATAATCACCAACTACAACATATGTCGAGATCAGTAGCAAGACTGAAGTATCCGAGCAAAGTTTCCAAAGTCCAAATCACCAACACTCGAGTCCTTCAGAAGAGGGAAAATCATGCAATTTAAGAGAAGGAGAGAGAGAAACTAGTGGAGCTGCTAAGGCATAGCCATGGTTGTCTGAAGTAGGATCTCTTGTGCTCCTAGATCTGAGCACTACGGTAAAACAACTTCAGATTGAAATTACTCCACTTACTCAGATAGCATCCCTTGAATTCCATAAAGGATATTGGAACATTTTTTACCAAATGGTGAATCAGCCACCTCAAGGTCAGATCTTCACGTTGGAATATCCCATAGTCGACCCAGTAGCTAATGCCCTGATGAAAGTTATTCCCTTGTGAAATATCTCAACCTTTCTTGGGATGACCACAAAGGATTAGAAAGCCTTCTTATTTGAGTTTGGTGTCCTATGTAGAGGATATGATTACACCACCGATCCTCAAAAACTAAATTTGTTCCCCTCTGTCCTAAAAGGAGCAACTTTACGGTCGTTTATGGGTTTATCTAGATGCACTATTAACTCTTTGGATGACCTGAAAATTTCTTTTCTCACAAAATGCTAGGACTACTGTAGGACTAGGGAATTAAAAGGAAAAATCTTTAAAATGTCTGTGAAGGATAATGAAACTCTAAAAGGAATATGTCGAGCGGTTTCCGTACAATTTTCAAACATCCCCTCACTCCATATTACCAAAAGTAGCCCTGAAAGCCATCTTAGCAAAAGGGATGAAAGAAGAATGGATAGAAACTTTAAATCTAATGGGGAAGGGAGAAATTTCTCAAGAATATTATGATGAAATTGCTCGATTGTGTATGAGGTGTTTGCAAGATAGCACACACACTAGGTGAAGAAGCCAAGATTTCATGACTAGAGGAAGAAAACTGCTCAATGGAGGGGTGGAAAGAGTATAAATCCGTAACCTCCTAGAGGACTTAAAGACATACATCTTAGGCACGTCGACTACATAGTTAGATTTCTTACATGCCAGATGGAGACAAGCTGAGGTAGAACATATGCTAGCCATATTCTGCCTAGGATGCCGAAAGAAGCACAGTCAACAGGAATCTCTTTTGGACATGATCTATACATCCTCTATATGCATCAAGGACCATGCCACAGAACAATGTACATCACTTCTGGGGTTAAAAATAGTATTTAAGGAAGCTAAAGAAGGAAAATATCTGGCATACTTAATGGCACAATGTCGAAAATGGCAAGCACGACCCTCAAGTATTCCATAAGACCCATCCTTGATTTTTCCTTCGCAATATCATCCATAGCAAAATCCTAGAACATCAGGGCAAGTTCAATCACCTTTCTCCGCCTGGAAATCCCAACAATACCCCATGTCACCCTGGCCGAACCGACCCTTCCAAGGAGCTGGATGGCCAAATCAGCAATGCTCTACCCCTTTCTGGAAAAATTCAGTTAGTAATCCTTACTCTTCACCATGGGAGGCTTCCACCTCACAGAACCTGAATTGGCCTCGAAACTAGCAACCCCTATGGGAATGAGAAATTCACCCATGGGAGTAGGTTCTCAACCTCAGCTTACATTACCTAGTCCATTTCAAAACCCTCAGCTGTTAGTACGTCCCCAGCTACCAACTCAACCAAATTTGAATCCTAATAACAATAGACCGATCCAATATGTGCAAATTCTCGAAGGTTCAGATAATGAAAAAGAACCAGTAGAATGTAGTTAGCCTCTGCTGAGGTCAGGGCGTATTATTTCCATAGAAGAAAAAGAAGCTGAAAATGAAAAACAACCTGAAATAAATCCATCAATTGTGTTTCCAATAGAAACCAAATAGAGAGAAGACACAGTCGAGCAATAGAGTTTAGAGAAAATTATAATTTCTTCTCCCCCATTCCCCAAAATATTAGAAATAGTTAAACCTATTGTTCATCCTAATTTTGATATACTAGGGGAATTAAAAAATTGTGTATAAAGATCCCACTCCTCTAGGCCACACAAGATATCCCAATCTATGCAAAGACTATTAAGGAATTATGTGGGAAAATCCTTGGAAGAAATTGAAAAATTCACCAAAAGTACATGTGGTAGGAACTTTATCTAACCTGTTTCTGGGTAAATGAGAAGAAATTAAATATGAAGACCCAGGGAATCGTGTAGTAATCATTCAAATACGAGGTTGCACATTTCCAAACACATTGGCAGACCTTGGAATGACCATTAACATTTTGACTAATGAGACTTTCCCGAGTTTGGGAATTACAACCTTAGAACCCACCTTGACCTTATTGGAACTTTCTCAAAGATCATTGGTAAGACTCGAAGGAACCTTATAGGATGTAATGGTTTCTATTGATTTCAGGGAATATCCTGTGGATTTCCTAGTCATTAACCCAAGGAGTAGTCATTAACCAAGGAAGTGTTGTAAAAAACCTTATTTTGTATCCTCCCACTAAACCAAGTATACCTATTCTAAATATTCAGTCACACCCGCCTAGATATCATGAAGAAAAAATATGTGCTCCTCTCATGTTGGAAGAAGCTCTGGAATTTAAAAATCACACAGAGGATGATGTGATTAACAATTTCAATAATAGGCCAGTTTTTATGAATATCTCGACATGTCAAGTATTAAAATCCATTATTGATAATGAGGCACAGGGAGATCCCTCCAAGGATGCAGATGGTCAACCTATACCTGTGACCACCATTTATAATAGTAGACAGGTCGAGATCAAACCATGTAAAATGATTAACCGTAACAATAACGTTGACAAACACCAACAACAAAGGCATATTGAAGTGCTGCAAAAATATAAAAAACAAAATTGCTTGGGAATACTCAGAAATGAATGTTATAGATCCCCAGCTATGTAATCATAACATCTACATCGAGAAGGATTCTTGTACCATTCAAAAACCCGGAGAAGGATAAATCCCCATCTCAAGGATATTGTGAATGAGGAACTACAAAATTTGCTCGATGTAAATGTTATTTACCCTATCTTGGATAGCTAGTGGGTATCGCCATTGGTGGTCGTTCCCAAGAAAAATGGGAAATGGAGAATCTATGTGGACTACAAAGAGATGAATAAGGCCACCCAGAAGGACCATTTCCCTCCTCTGTTCATCGATGAAGTTGTCGACAACTTAGCAAGAATACAATTTTTTTCCTTCCTCGATGGCTTCAGTTGCTCTAATTAGATCCAGATCACTCCTAAAGACCAGTACAAAACCACATTTACTACTCATGGGGTATGTATGCATACAAAATTTTACCCTTTGGTTTATGCAATGCTCCCACTAGATTTCATAGGGCAATATTAAGCATTTTCTTCGATCTGATCAATGAAGGACTCAAAATTTAAATGGACGACTTTGCCCCCTATGGGAACAATTTTGAACAGGGCCCGTGGAATCTAGAAAAGGTACTCAATTAATGTATTTCCACCAGGCTATGTTTGAGAAATTAAAAATGTCATATGATGATGATTAAAGGTGTGGTTTTGGGACATTACATGTTTGCAGTAGGAATACAGGTAGATCCAACAAAAATAGAGGTAATTCTTGCACTGCCCACACTGAACACTCAGACTGAGATATGTAGTTTCATTGGATATGAGTGGTATTACCGCAGATTTATTGAAAAAATTTCACACCTTTGTATGTCTTAGCTGGTAACGTTGAATTAATTAGTCTAATAAGTGCAATGTATCCTTCACAGATTTGAAGAAGCTGATTTCAACTGCACTAGTGTTATGAGGGCTAAATTGGGAGCCACCTTTCCACTTTTCCATAGATGCATTAGACACAACACTAGGCATTGTTCTTGGACAAGAAGAAGATAAAAATCCCTATGTTATTTGTTATATTATAAAAAATATCACTTCTGCTGAACTTAATTATACAGTCATAGAAAAGGAATTTTTAGTCGTTGTTTATGACATAAACCAGTTTAGACATTATATAACAAGCTATTTAGTCTTTATGTATATTGATCATTCCACTATTATATATTTAGATAATAATCTTGTTACTAATCGATGGGTGACTTGGTGGCTGTTAATTTTGCAGGAGTTTGATACTACTATTAAGGACTAAGCAGGTGTTGATGCCCCGAAAGTCGTTGTATCAACATTGGGGGATAACCACCCGGTCCGGACCTTAATACAACTCCTTTTCTGTTTGGGATGGTGGCTCCGACTCGATATAATGGGACCAGTTTCCTAATAATGAATAAAAGGGGTGGATGAACTATTGGTTATCTAATATAATGATAGGCAAATAACTTAATCTATCAGCAAAAATAAAAGAACTACTACTAATCCTGGGAACTATTATTCTTTGGAAATGTAGCGTTTGATGATCTTTGTCTATTGACAGGCATATAGATGACTCTATCAAATAAACATACATATTTATTCATTCAAAGATTACTTTATTTAAATAGTTAAACAAAGTGATTAACACAATATTGCTACACTTATCATTTATATCATCGATACATACATGATTAGAAGAAAAGCATACTGTAAACATCCAATAGTGGAAGGAATAAAGAATGTTGTTAAAACACATATATATATCCAATAATAGCAAGAGCGATCAAATGAAAATTCATATAAAATGAATGAGTTTAGACATAGATAATAGTACTATATGAGCTGCTTATCACTCCCAATATCAATCGCTATTTGAAATTCTTCTTCCAATGCAGAAATACTTTCAAACAAAGACAGTAGTGCACATTCACATAAAAGCTTCTTTATCAAAATCAGAATGATTGGTCCAGTTTTATAAAAGAATATCTCTGAAGTACAATAGTGCAACTTCAGTTTTTAAGTCATTTACAAAACTTTACGACCCTTTCTAAATACATGAAAGGGTCTATAAATACTAAATTAAGCTAACTACCTATGAAACTGAAAGACTACTTAATTGGTATCAATTGATTTTGAATATCTCCTTCACAGCAATCTGGCAGTCGGTGGCATGAATCATCATTTACGTTGTTTGCCTTTAAACCTGAGCTGACATATCACAAGCATTGGCTCCACTTCGGGTGGTCTGTTGAGGCGAGAATTGAGTTGGGCGGCATAGGTGGCATCCTAAATATCTGGAATGATATACCCGATTGCATCTGTAATGCATTTGAGAGCGGCTCTCTGGCTATGAAGTTTGACTAAAAAGAACCAATAGGTGTCCCATGTCAAACTGTTAATTCCTGCGATTAATCTTCCATTTTTCTCTAGTTCCGGATAACATAACTGCTCCAATGTTTTAGCTGCTGTCAATTTACCTGGAGTACATTGAGAGATCATGTTAGACAAGTAAAGAGTATTGTTAACCAATTCAACCAAATTACAAGTGGTTGATTTGCATCTTGAAATTGCTCTCTCTGCTTTCATTAACTGGGACTACCATTCTGTAAATAATATCTCTTTATGCGATTCTAAAATCTTTGGTAAATTAGCCACCTGTCCCTGATCGGTATCTTTCCATTCAAGAAAATTGATTAATGTTTCATCGGTTTGATCCAAGTCTGTTCTAGCTTTTTCCGATTTCTCACTTATTGATGTCGTTAAATCACATAATGGTTTCGCCTGGGCGATTTGTTGACATAAAAGCTTTATCTGAGTTATCAATGCCTTGTTTATCTGTAATGCCTCTACTCTCAATTCATCTATCTATGGAAGTTTCTTTGTTTTCTCTAGCTGGGCTGATAGTTGAGCAATCTGCTCATCTTTTGACTTCAGCATTTGTTCATTCGCTACTTTTAGTTGTGCCAATGCCTCAGACAACTCTTTCTACTTTTGAACTACACTGTCATCAATCCTCTGTTTCTCTTCCTGCAATTGTTTAGTCAATTGATTATTTATTTGTTGTTGTGTTACTAATTGCCATTTTGTTGGCTCCGACTTTTGTTGTGCTTCTGATAGTTGCGCTTGCAGTGAAAAGATCTCCTAGTCTTTTGGTTTCAATAAAATGCTTACCTCTGATGCCTTGTCTATTGTTGCTGCCGAATAGGCTCCAGCATATTGTGATAGTTTTTTTAGATCATTAGAGGGGTCAAATTCCGCTTTCCAAAGCACATTGCCTGTCACTGTTTGTTCTGGGAATAGGGAAGGTTGATCAGTCCTTCTCCTCTTCCTCAGTTTTTTTACAATAGTTTTGTGTCTTGGGCTATAGAAAACATCTAAGGGAGGAATTTCTTCTATTTGCAAAATAACCTGATCGGAAGGATCCTTTGGGATTATCTCTACTTCTTTCGAATTGGGTAGGCCGTTGGTCTCACTTGGAACTTGTTTTGAAGTTGTCTCTTGTGTATCAACCTCTTTTGATGTCTCAGCATCTTTAGAGCAGTTAAGATTACTGATAATTGAGTTGAATTGCTACCATTCCTGGAGCAATTTCGGGTCAATTTGAGTATCTACATTCACATTTATGTTGGTCTGTTCCTGCTCTTTCATTTGGGTTTCCTCTTGTCTTTTCATATGCACTTCTTCGTGTTCCTTTGATGTAACAGGAGGTTCCTTAGTAAGTCATTGTTCAGGCTCACTTGATTCTGTTGTTGGGGTTGTTGCTAATAGATCTAGAGGCAGAGTTTGCAACCTCTGTTCTCTAAGTCTGTTGAATTCAACTAATCCGTCATCTTTTTATTCGATTCTAGCCAGCGATTTAACTTGGAACATTGACTCGGCTGATGAGAACAGGTCATCAAACTTATCTTCTTTATGTTCAAACTTGGTCAATTTGGCGTGTTCAAGTGCATTATAGGCGACTTTGCGTGGATCAAATCGCCTACTAGGGAGAGTTGCTAGAGTTAATGACTTTATTTTTTCAGATTCTTTCTCTGCATGTTTGAAATCATGTAAAGTGTAGACACCACATCTCAGGGGAAAAGAGGGCCAGACCTGCTTCTTATTTTTCTTTAGAGTTTGTGTAACTACTTCGGAGATAATCTGATAGGCTATCTCCCTAGCCAGTAGTTTATCAGGTATGTACAAAGGAAGAATGTGAGGTTTGGCTTGACTGCTTAAAATTCTTATATAAGTAGATTTTTCCTCCCTGAACCAACTTTCTATTGATGTCAAATCAATCCCTGCTTGGTAGGAAATCTTAGGGGCAGGTTTATTAAAGATAGAATAATGAATGGGTAACATAAAACCCTTGCAGATTTGGTATAAATGGTGCTTGTAGTAAGTTTTCCACAACTTATGATGGTATATGTGAATGGGTGTGGGGTCTTGCGAAGTCCACCTCCATCCGAGTACAGGAAATTCAGAATTAAACACACGATGTCTAGTATATAAGCACTATAGTAGAATGGGGGAATAAGCCTTTCATTGACGCAGGATTTGCTTCTAAAATAAAGAACTGCGGTTGCTAGCTTATCAGACATTATAGTTGCCCAATCCATTATTTCACCATTACATGCGCTTCCATCAAGGGAACCATTTCTATAGTGAAATTAGTGGAATCGTGCAACCCCCACAACCTACACATCATTATCCTAGCATAACAATAAGGAGAGCATAGAGAATCAATCGAGTACTTACCCGAAGATTCATGCTTGTGTTTTGCCGGATTTTGCCTCCAATTCCGAATGGGTTCGGATTCAGTTTCGTTCTTATCTCGGAATTTCTCTAGAAATGCCTTGTTGTACTTCTTCTCTAGCACAGGCAAATGATACATTTGCCTCAAATCATCAGATTGAAATCAAGCAAAGATTCTCCCATATCTGGTGCTGAAGGTTCTGTCTGTGATTGGGATTTCCTCAATTGCCCATCTCACTACATCCGTATATGGGAGAATTTGTTCTCGAGCGGCTATCCGATGAAGGAAAGAATCGGCTAAGTCCTTTAGAGTAGCATCAGATTTTCGAGTGCTATTTGCTGAGGCTCGTACTGCTGTCATCTTTGGTTCTTTGGCTTCATTCAAATTATAGGTACTTTGCCAAGTAGTTTTTCTGAGTCCTAGACATGTAGTATCCGATATCAATCCTTTCCTTTTAGTTCCTGGATCAGCGATGAGTTGTCCTGTGGCCGGCGAAGCGGAAGCAATTGCAGTTTTCTTAAAGTTCTTCCCCATTCTTCTTGAATTCGTTACTTCAGAAGAGTTCTGCACAGTAGTGAAAATTAACGTAATACAAAAAATTGATAGTGTAAACCGAATATGAGCGAGATATATTGATCAATGCATGATGAATGATTAACTTAATGTGGCCATGGATACAATCTATGAAAAGATTTTTAGGATTACGGTTTCATTAAATGGTCATTAAAACCTGTCAATCCTTTAAATGCACATCATATCGATTATTGGCCGAAGGATTTATTTAAGCGTGCCTTGGATGTTTTAGAGATTGAGCGCAGATGAATGAATGTTTGGAAGATAACGATTTTAATATGAATTAATCTTAATAACCATGCTTTAATATTTCTTTGAAATTCGCGCTTTTGGCTTTATCGCAATCAGGCGTCGGGGAAATATTAAATCGTTACATCGGTTCCATTTGGAATCCCCGATCACCGATAGTGATATCGCATCGCATCAGTAGTATTAACTGGGCACTTTGAAAAGCATGCATCGTAAATCCCCGATCGCCGATCACGATATCGCATCGCATCGGAGCGAAAGGAATTTTACTATGCCAACTTATTATTGCCGATATCCGATAGCCTATTGCGAGTTGTCGTGTCAGAGAAACCAATGGGTCTTTAAGTTATGCCTCCTTTGTCATTGCGATATGCGATCTTGCGATTGCTTTATCACAATGATAAAAGATTAATCATTTATATATATAAGACCTTTAATTGGTTTATCAAAAAGGTTTTGTAATGTTTTTATTTTGTTTTCGGGCCTTTTTGAGTAACACTAAGTTGATACCAATTAAAATCAAAAGGGACCCATTTGACATTATAGTTTTGAGAATAATAATGATATGAAATGGGGGGTTGTTGTAGAGCACAACAATCGGCGATTCGCTGGAAGAAACAGTTATCTCTGAAAAGTATGGAAATACTTAAACTTTTTCAAAATAGAAATTTCATCAAAGGGGAAAATTCTAATATGACTAGGTATATATGCATTCCAAATAAAATGAAACTATCTTTGCTAATTCCCTCTCTTGTTTAAAATTAGATACATTCTAATTTTTAAGTTGGCCTCTATTGGTTGATAATGATAAAACGTAAAACCTTTCCAAATCAGCTTTTAGAATTAACTCCTTTGTCATAAGTAGAGCCTCTGCTACCAGCAAACGTTCATAGTTTCGACAGGGATACCTTTTAACCATGTTATTGTCCATTGTCCCATTCATCTCAGAGTATGATTAATAGAATGAATTCAGAACATGCTTTTCAAATTTTGCATTTCTTTTCTACTTTTCTGTTATTTTGTAAGATAAAAAGCCATTGCCCTGGTTTGGTGGCCAGCTGAGTGACAATGCCATTCACTGGTAGTAATTTAACCGAACAAGATGGCTCATGATGAGACCCCTTGTCTTATAATTAAACCCATTACCCTGTTTTGGTATGCAGTATTGTAATGTCGGTTAAACTAGTTCCCTATGATCATGGTCAGCAGGCTTGTAATAAGACCTCTTATCCTTTATATCCAATATTTTAGAATTACACTCAGAGTAATCACAAGCTTTGGTGAGTGGGATGGACAATTTTCTCCTTAAGAGTAAATGGATGACAAGGTAAGAGTTGAAGATGCTGAAATTGGATTGGTTCCTATTTTGATATTGATAACCTTCTTGTGACCAATTTGAAAACATAAAATGATTTACAATATTTCTAAACTTTGAGAAGTTTTCACAAAAATTGAAGTGTGGTTTCAGAATGCAATTATATCTAATTTCCTAGAAATTATCCCTTTTGTTTAAGACTTCTATTATTTTAAAAGTAAATATCAACACTACTTTTTTTGAGCAACTCTTAAGGACAACAAAGGTCAATGGAAGATACCCCACAACTTTATTTTCTAATGGTCCTACAAACTACAAAATTCTATTAAAAGGAGAAGGGGTTACCTCCTCAATTGAAGAATTTCTTTAAGATAAGGCCATTAACAGGGAGAGAATCTCTCAAACTTGATAAATCTTGTAATATGAAGGTCGAATGGCCTATCTTTTCACAGATTTGAAATAGCTAGAGCCACATCTTCTGAAATTTGGTGTGTTTTCCCTTATCTTCATGGGCTTTGTCCCATTTCAGAACTAAATCACCGACTTGAAATTGTTTTGAACTGGATGAGACTGAATCAAAGGATGACTTGATGATTTGTTGATGCTTTGCATGAATAACCTTGGCTTTTTCTCTTTCCTCTTCTAATTTTGGAATTTGGTCGTGTCTAAGTTGTATAGAAGAAGAAGGGCTTTCTTCAATAAATTGAACTCGGGCTAGAGAAGGAAGGACACGATTTGTTGGTAGCACTTCTTCTTTTCCATACACAAGATTAAATAGGCAAGAATCTATGGAAGCCTTTTGCGTTATCCTATCAGCCCATAATGCAAATATTAAGGATTTGTGCCAATTTTTATGATTCTATTTGATAGTTTGCTTAATAATTTTAATCAAATTTTTATTTGTAGAATCTGCTAAACCATTACCCTGGGGATAGTAATTAGCAAAATATTTCAGTTTAAATCCTCTTTTAATAGTGAAATCAAACATAGCATTTCCTGAGAAGTAAGATGCATTATAAAAAACAAGAGCATTTGGGACACCAAATCTGGTAATGATGAATTGGTCTATGAATTCAATAATTTCTTCAGAATTTGTTGTTTTTAAAGGAATTGCTTCAACCCACTTGGTAAAATAATCAGTAGCGGTAAGGATATACTTATGCTGTCTAGAAGAATGTGGAGTAATTTCTCCAATGATTTCCAATCCCCATTGCTCAAATGGTTGTTCAATGTTGACTGGTTGCAAAGGGAAACCTGGTTTTCTTTGTCTTCCACTAGAAGTTTGACAATTTCGGCATTTCCTTACATATTCATGAGCATCTCTAAACAGAGTGGGCCAATAATATCCAGCATGGATGATTTTGTGAGATGTTGTATCAACTCCAAAGTGTCCTCCTGCCGGTCCATCATGTAATTCCTGCAAAACCTTTTGTGCTTCAGGTTTTTCTAGGCATCTTAATAAAATTGAATCATAGTTTTTCCTAAAACGCACATAATCAATAATTGCAAAATTTTCTGCTTTCAATCTAATGGCCCTTTCGTTTTTGTAAGACAGTTTAGGAGATGCATATCCATTTTTCAAATAAAAGATTAAGTCAGCATATTGTGATTCAGAGTTAGCGATACTTATCTGGTTGATCTCTTCAGTTTGATCTGTATCACCTGATTCTTGAATGTTGGATGCTCCTGCCAATAACCTGCAAAAACCTTGGCCTCTAACAATCTTTGCTGGTTTAATTTCTAAGTCATATTCTTGAAGTGTTGTAACCCAGTTTGCCCTTTTTTCACCCAATTCCCTTTGGATTAATAGTTTCCTTACTGCAGGGAAAGGAACTATAACTTTTGTATGGGCTTTTAAAAGGAAGGGTCCGTAATGTTTGACAGCTTTATATATAGCAAAGGCTTGTTTTTCTACTTCGGAGTAATTCAATTCAACACCTTGAAGATTTGAACTATAGAATGAAATGGGTGCTTCCAAATTGTGATTGTTGATCTGTGTGAGTACCGCTGCATAAGACAAATCGGATGCGATAGTATACAATGTGAAATGATTAGAAAAATTAGGAGTATTTAAAGCGGGAGCATTGATTATTCATTGTTTGATCAAATCAAACGCTTCCTTTTCTGCCGATCCACATCTAAAGATTGAATTTTTCTTAATCATAGTTTGAAGTGGCAAAACGATTTGAGAAAAGTCTGGAACGAACCTTTTAACTAAATTGATTTGGCCTAAAAATGACTGCATGGATTTTTTATTATGAGGGAAAGGGATTTTAGAGATTTCTTTGATCATGTCCGGATCAATATAAATGCCATCTTTAGAAATAATAAAGCCTAAGAGCTTTCCTTGACCAAGAGCGAAGAAGGATTTTTTAGGGTTAATTGAAATACCATATCTCTTGCAGTGTTGAAAGATTTGATTTAAATCATCCAAATGATTGGATATCTCTTTAGAAAATACAGTAATATCGTCTAAGTAGATAACTACTGTTTTGTTAATCAACCCTTTAAAAGCTATATCCATCGCTATTTTGGACGTGGCTCCTGCATTAATAAGTCCGAAAGGCATTTTCTGATATGCATACGTTCCCCATTTTGTTCTGAATGTGGTTTTGAGTCGGTCATCTGGATGGACCAAAATTTGGTTATATCCTAAAAAACCGTCCGAAAAGGACATTAACTCAGACCCTGCCACTGATTGGAGTATCTGTTGCATAGTAGGTAATGGGAAATTATCTTTTAGGCTCGCCTTATTCAAATTTCTGAAATCTATACAAATCCTGATGTCGCCATTTTTCTTTCTGACTGGCACCATATTAGAGACCCAGTTTGAGTGCCAAACGGGAAAAATAATATTAGCTTTCAAGAGTTTATTGAGTTCCAATTTTATTTGACTCTCTAAGTTTGGATGTATTTTTCTCAACTTCTGTTGAACTAGTTCTGTTCGGGAAGCATTGGAATGGTATGCTAGATGATGGATGTATCATATGTTTTTAAGTCATCATATTTCCAAGCAAAAACATGTTTATTTTTCTGTAACAGTCTAATGAATGCTTCCTTTTCTTCCATAGAAAGTCCTAATCCTAAATTAATGTTTTGAGGAGTTTTCTTAGTGCCAAGGTTTATCAATTCAAACCTTAAGGTAGAACTTTGGAGCTTTGTATTGGTCACAGGTTTAAACCTGTTTTTAATATCATAAAGATCCTCAAGCTTCACCACAGGCTTTGCGATTGAATTTTCCTCGTGTTTACCTCACATTTGAATATCGTGCTCGTTTTCCTCAATGATTTGATCATCATAGGATTTTTTAGAGGTTAAAAACTGTAAAATGTCTTCATCGTGGTTGAATACTCTCCAATTAGTGACATTGTCAGGAATTTGTGGCCTAAAAAGCAATTCTACTAAAAATCTATCTGGGCTATAATCTTCGGAAGGTAGGAGCTTGGAAGCAACATTGGCTAGCATGTCAGCTGCTGAATTTTGAGACCTGGGAATGGAAGAAATATTGAATGCCAAAAAGTGGGAGGTGACTTCCTGTACCAGTGACTGATAATGTTTGAGATCGTTAGAAAGATAATGAATTGTATTCCTTACTTGCTTAAAAATAATCTCAGAATCTCCAAACACTTTCAAATATTGGACCTTGAGGCCAATCGCTTTATATAGTCCTTGGACTAAGGCTTCGTACTCAGCTGTATTATTCGTTCATTCAAACTCTAGCCTGTAGGACAAAATTGTTTTTTCTCCCTGTGGGCTAACCAAAATACATCCTGCTCCTCAGCCCTCGCTAGACTTGGACCCATCGAAATATAAAGACCAAAATAAAGAATTATCTACAATCTTATTTACAGTTTTCCCAGTATCATTAAAACATATTGACCTATCTGTTTGTGAATAATTTTCGATCTGAGATGTGGAATTGTTTACTGAGAAAGGAGATGGTTGGGCACCAAAGCTGCCAAAGGATGACTCAGACGAATAATTCCCCAAAATGTTGTTATTAAATGCTATGGGTTGATTTTCTTGTTCAAATTCTGTAACTGTGTGGGTCATGTGTTTCTCCCGATCAATTTTTATTTGATTCGGCTTACCCATATAGGGAAGCCACATATGTGACCAATCGGTATAAATATACCCATGGAGCTTTTCTGACCAATCCCTGCTTAAAATTAAACCATAGAACTGTTTGTTCAATTTAGTGTTGTCTAATTTTCTATCATAAATTGTGAACCCGGGGCTCGTAAGATGATGAAGTGAAGTGTACAATATATACTTAAGCAGCCTTTCCTAGTTCTTTTTGTAGTTTTTAGTTTATGTCTAACTTATCTTCCTAATGTGATGTGATGAAGTTATAAACAAGTGAGTGAATGTGTGTGTATGTGGTGATTTCTAAATGCTTCTTGAATTAGAAAACTTGAACAATAACTTGGAATGGAATTAAAGCTTCGAATGAAGTAAAGCATTAAACAAAAAGACCAATGGCACTAGTCCAATACCTTTACTGCTGATAAGAATGAAAATGACATTTACATTAACTCAGCTGAAAGCAAGAACACTACTCTAACTCCTCTATTGAATGCAAAAATTAAGTGACAAATCACACTATTTAATTCTCCCTTAACATTCTGCCTTTAGCTAAATTGATCATGTGAAAAAGAGTTAGGAGTGAATTAACAATATGAGTCTAAAACTAAATAAACCAAGCTGCAATTTAATGATGTTTTGGTCCCATAAAAGTTAGTGAATCATGATAAAAAGAACCATCAAGAGATTAGCAACTTGACAAAACTTGATAAAGTAAACTAGGCAAGGAAACTAACTAAGCAAGGAAACTAATGAAAATCAAAGCGAAAGTCAGCAGTTTAGATAAGACAACTTCAGATGCCACTAGTGTTAGAAAGAAGGAAAAGCACACTGTCCCGGCCTCCTAACAAAGCTGTAAAAACACACACCGATCAGTCATGAAAAGTACAGAAACATAAAGTAGCATGATTCAAACTGTACATTAATATACATGGTGAATTAGAGAAAAAGGAATGCAGGAAAGCAAATTTAAAAGCTACTGTACAATGGGTGTAGCAGACACGGGCCCTCCATCTGCTTCAACCAATTAAAATATCAGCTACGCAGGTAACAACAGAACTGTCTTCTTGGTATTAAATCAGCACATAGCAAAATACAATGGGGAGCGTAAATGCTATGTAAAAGAGTCTTGAAACAGAGTTTACAACAGCAAAAGACTAACTTCCAAAAACTAACTAATCAGCGTGTAGAAACGCTTTATTTCTAGCAGGAACACAAACTGTTCTGTGCGTAAACTAAGCTAACTAAAAGTTATGCAAAAGACACGTTCAGCAGCACCGTGCACCGATTTAGGAAACGGTCATCATGGTTGATAAATTCCGCTGTGGGATTCTTGTCCCCTGCAGTCTTTCTGGCTAAAGAAGAGGCCAGCTGTGTCTTTCGTGTTCCACTTGAACACGCAGAGCCGTGCCATCGTTTGCAACCTTGCTGTTTGACCAGAGTTACCTCCATGTTGACCAGGGGTGTAGACAGCCAGTTTGGCTAAGCTGATAGCACACGCACCATGTACACAGTCATACAAACTTGCCCATGTGGATCTTTCCTCTGGAGGACACCTGGATCATAGCAAACAAGAAAATGGCTATGGAATCTGGGATTGGCTGTGGAATCAGAGATCGACTGTGGAAACCCTGTATCAACTGCGGAATTGCAGCACTTCAACCAAAAATCGAAACCAACAATCAATCATTAGCACAATTAGCAAATCATGTTAAAAAGTCCTATAATGCAATGAATTGAACAAGTTGATGAAGGAAATGATGACAAAAGAAGGAAATGAGTAGGAAAAGGCTGTTGGGAGGATGTGTAAATGAGTGCAGGTTTGAGGCTCAACATGCCCCCACTGTGAAGGTGTTGCTCAGATGCCTCTGCCAAGACATCCAACCTTCTCCTTTTTCTTCTAACTGCCAGATTTGTTCTTGGTTTTCTAACCAAACACCTAAACTTCAAGTTAATCAAGGCCTTGCTCAATTTCTTGCATATCCTCTTCAATTTCCTATTCTTTTTCTGCCAAAGACCCAAGTGAAGCATTGTGTTGTCATGGACAATTTTGTCCACCTTGCTTTGTTCTTTCAATGCTTCATTCTCCTGCTTAATATGCCGGTTTAAGACTTCCAGCTCCAATACCTCTTGTTTTAAAGATTTGACTTGTTCATCAAGAGGCACTATAGTGCTTGGACCGGCAACAGATTGCTCTAAAGTCTCCAAATAATCATATGCCTTCTGTTGGTCAGGGTCAATGTCAGGTGTTTGTCTTGGTCTAAATTCAAATTCTTGAAAACTTCTTTCTCTTTCTTGCTGGAAGGGACTTTCCTCTAGTGGAGGACTTAGCTCAATATCTAGCTGAATTGGAGTCTTTTCAGGTGTGCCCAAATCAATGAAATGGGACTGTTTTCCTTTGGTCACACTCATTTTTCCTTCAGCCCTACCTACTTCTTCTCACTGATCATAGTGCTCTTTTGCGGGAACTATGTTCCTCTTCTGTTTTTCTCTTTAAGAGGGCAGTGGCTTGGAAGTTTGTGGCTAAATCTACTCAGCTAGTGGGTTTGGGATTCTTCTTCAATTGAGGGCTCAGGTGAAGGAAATGACTCTTCCACAATGGCTTTCCCTTTATCCCCCTTTTTTCTTTTAGTTCTATCTCCCTTTTTCCTTTCTTCTTGGGCAATTTCTTGGGCAGTTTCTTGAGCAATTTTTTTTAGCAGTCCCTTGGGCAGTTTCTTCAATTTCTATAGCAGTTTCCTAGACAATAATTTCTTTCCCTCTTCTCCTATTTCTCTTTGGTATCCTAGGAGAGTTGCTAGAGGCTTCAGCTACCTCTTGAAAATTGTTTCTAACTAGAAATTTCTCCCATGTATCATTTTTAGTTTTCAACTGCTCCTCAATTAAAATTTTAATGAGTCCATGGTGATACAAGTGGGGTTCAATGTTTCCCACGTGTTTCTAAACAGTGGCACTCATCTTCTTTAGAATAGCTAACAAGAAACAAGGTAGGTTGATAGCACGATCATCCATAAAGTGCATCATGATTCTTGCATGGTATACATACATGACACCGAAACGGCCTTCACATGTTAAAATTTTTTGAACAAGCAACAGTAATGAAGTCCATTCTTCTTTAATGACACGTACAGGGATTCCCTAGTGAAAATGGAGGTATCCATACCTGGATTCTTGAGCATATTTCTCCACTCTTGATCCTCAACTGTTTTGTTTTTGAACCAGCGTTCTCCTTTTTGAGACAAATCGGTTGCTGTGGCCAAGGTGCTCTCTGTTATGGTGAACTGTAGGTCTCCTACCTCCACGGTTTTCCGATAAAATGACCGGGAAAATGCCTTTGTCACCTCTTTATTGTACCCGTTAAATTTCTGAATCAACTTCAACCATTTGGCTCTCTGCAGTGCTTCTTTTATCTGTGGGTAACCCTCTAAAAATTTCGAACCCTCTGGTTCTGCTCTTAACAATTTCCCCATTTTCGGCTCTCAGTTTTACTTGAAGCTCTGACAGTGGGATATGGATGCTTGAGGAGAATGCTTCACGGGAAAAACAGGGGAATTACGGTTGTAATAGAGTAATCGTAATGTAATAAACAGTATGGTGCAGAACTTGTGATCGGGGTTTTGAACAGTGAGGTGTGGAAAAACAAAGAGGGATCTACAGTGAAAACGAGAGTCGTGTATGAAAACTAGAATGGAAATGGTGGTATGAGAGTAGAGAATAATACGGCAATGATTTTATGCATGTGGGTGCAACGGTCAAATCCGTAAGCGTCGAGTGGCTACGTATACTTGACTGTGGAAATGATCATATGTAGAGCCATAGTACACTGGTAAACGTCACTGAGGTACGAGTAGTTAATGGAAGAGCAGCTCGTATCAAGTTCAAATCAATAGCAATTAGGAAACCGTTAGGAGGGTGATGAGGTGGACTAGGCGTGATCGTGGACGAGGAGTGGGATAATCTTGTCAATCATTACATTAAGTGACTCCTAACACGATTTGAAAACCATGCATAAATGACATTAAACTGTTGGTTAAAAATTTGGAACATACCTTCATACGTTTGCATTTGATCCCTTTGTTGATTATGGTAGCTAAATTTTGATTGCTTTCTGGCCTTGTAGGTGCTATGTATCCTTGCTGCCCTTTGATGATGATACCTCTGACTGTAAATTTTTCTTTTTGAAACAGAATTGCTTTGATTGCAGAGACAGAGTGTATTGGCTGCAGAAACTTGGTATGAGCTACGGAATCTGCAACAACACTTTTCTGCCTGCACAAAGATGATTAGAACAAACTTTTCTGAATGGAATAGTCCTGAGAGGGACTTTATTGGTGGAAATGAGATGGAATGAATGAACTGGAAGAAAAATGAAGTGGAATGAAGTGAAATGGAATGAAAAATATGGAGTGAAGCGAAATGGAATGAAGATGGAAGGATGATGGAAAGAGAGAGACTTTTTTTTTTGGAAAATATGGAGTGTCAGGTGTCCCTGATTTTCACCCCATATTTTCTGTATAAGACTGCCAATCTGAGATTAGTTTTCAGGCTTATACACATTTTTTTTCTTTTTTTCTTTTTTTTTTTTTCAATTCAGAAAGAAACAAAGATTAGGCTGATGGAGGAGAAGGATTCTTCTCCACTAGCCTCATTGCATAATTTTTTTGAAACATTTTGACAAAGTCCTCTTTTGGGAGTGGCTTATGATAAACTTTCAATCGGTGGCCATTCACAATGAGAGGAGTTTGAGACTCATCAATAGTCTTGATTCGAACTGCTCGATTGTTAAAGACTTCATCAATCTCATATGGCCCAAGCCAATGAGTTTGAAATTTTCCTTTGAAGTCTTTGAATTTTGAGTCAAATAGTAACGCCCAATCTCCCTTTTGAAACTTCTTTTCTTTGATATACCGTTCATGCCACTTAGTTCTTTGGTGCTGAACTAGATCGGTCCTTAAAATTGCATCTTGTCTTATTTCATCCAGCTCATGTATCTGCTCCATTCTATTCTTTTGGGCTTCTGATAGACTCGTCCCCAGCTGAACTGCCATCTTGAAGGTCTTGATTTGGAACTCAATGGGGAGCAAGACTTCTTTCCCATAAACAAGTTCATAGGGGAATGTCCTGTTGTGTTCTTCCATGTAGTTCTATAGCCCCATAAGGCTTCAGGAAGCCTTTCCGCCCAATCTCTTCTATGAAGATGAACAGTCTTGGTGATAATGCCTTCAAGAACTTTATTGGTAGATTCCACTTGGCCATTGGATTGCGGATGGTATGGAGTAGATGTTCTGTGCTTGATCTTGTATTCCTCCATTAGCTTCTCCATCAATTTAGATGTAAACTGGCTGCCCTGATCTGTCACAATTTCCCTTGGGACACCAAAACGAGGGAAAATATCCTCAAAAAGAAATTGAACAACTGAATTTTTCAGTGGCAGAAGGCAATGCCTTGGCTTCTACCCACATAGTAACATAATCAGTACAAACCAATATATACTTTTTCTGTTTGGATGGAGGATTAATAGGTCCAACAAAATCTAGAGTTCTCGAAGGGTTCGATGCATACCTGTGGCTGTAGTGGCATTTCATTTGAAAGAGTTGGTCTCCCAACTCTTTGACAACTGTCACACCTTCTAACATATTTCTTTGCATCCTTAAAGAGAGAAGGCCAATAATATCCTAAAGAAAGGATTTTATAGGCTGTCCTCTTATCAGCAAAGTGTCCGCCACAAGGTTTGTCATGACATGCCTTAAGAATGTCAGGCATCTCATCTTCCCGAACACACCTTCTGATTATACAATCTGGTCCTGTTTTGAACAATTCATTAGAAATCCAAGAATAATGTGAACTCTCCTGAATGATTTTTCTTTTTTCATTAGGAAATAAATGTAAAGGTAACTTTCCAGTAACTAAATAATTAGCAACATCAGCATACCAAGGAGTTTTGGTAGTAACTGCAAACAAATACTCATCTGGAAATTTATCCTCTACAGGAGAATCCTCATTAGTGTTTTGAATTCTAGACAAGAAATCAGCTACTGTGTTT
>APFE030647042.1:0-25589 GCA_000404065.3 Pinus taeda
TTAATTTATAGTGCAATGGAGGGAAGTTACTAGGTCCTCCTTCAAAGGGATAGCTCCTCTTATCAAGGGATTAGTTCCTTCTCTTTTGGGATGCATGAACCATCTTGGAGCGAACTATCCACGTCAAAATTCCTTCTAGAATCATCTAGAATTAACCCAAAGTGAGTTTTTTAAAATAAACTTGCGCCTTTTTTACTTTCACAGGGGTATGCACCCACCCCTTTACAGACAGAGTGTGCAGATACGCAGGTAACATGAACAAAGGGTGCGGGCCTGCAGGTAAAAGTGAGAGAAAGTGCGGAACCAGAGCTTTATTGATTTTAATGTCTTTCTCTCTTTTTCAAAGCTTGACATGAAGAGCTAAGGTCTGAGACTTGCTTAGGAGGACAGTATAAGTGATGAAAGACCCATACTGACTGCAAATAGTCATGGTGACGATATTTTTGTGTAACACACCTGTTGATCTAGCATAAGGAATCCACCAAGTCATCTCTTTCACGCATCTGTACATGTGATAAAATCTTTATCCATATCTGCAATCTTTTTAGCATTGGTGGATGTGTCAACAACTGCTTGAGTTGGTCAAAACTGGCTGCATACTCCGCTGTCCATTCAAACTTATTAGCTATCCTCTACAATGATGTGATAGGATAAGCAATTTGTGAGAAGTTCCTAATGAACCTCCTATAATAAGCTACTAACCCCATGAAATATCTCACCTCATCTACATTCTTGGGAGTTTCCCACTTCGCGATAACTCTTACCTTTTCTCGATCCACTGTTATGCCATTTGTTGGTGTCTGAGTGTGAATAAACTATTCTACCCTTTTCCACATTAATTCATCAATCCGGGTGCATACAAATTTCAAGGTAACATGTAAGGTATACGTAGGGGCAAGGTTACAATCTTACATCAACCAGTGATTCATGGCTAAAGAATCAAAGCATCGCTGTAACAGTAATTAGAAATAAATTGCAGAACTTAAAAGGAATTCGCAACAATCAATAATGATCTATAACAACAATAAGGAATTAACACACAATAATGAAAACAACACACATAAAATAAATACGCAACACCTTACCAAAAGAGCAAGCCCAACTCTCTAATCAAGGTTGTGTTAATTCACAATGAAGAAGAGAACAACATCTTGCTTGTATTTGATTAATTTGTAAAGCGCTGTTACAATATATGCTTTTGTGCTGCTAACCCTTCACACAGGAATAAATTACTCCTTTTATACAAATACATGGGAATGACATATTCCCCAAAACCAGGCAACTAATGCCCAAAATATACAACAATTTAGAACAACAACTATTTGTCGAGAGAGTGAGAACAAAAAAATCCAAAATAGGCTTTGAAAGCAGTTGTGAATTGGTTATGTTGTTGCAGCATTGCCGAATCACCGCTATGAAGATGGGATCACTGCTGCAAGCTATGAAGGTGATACCTGTTCACTGAAATCTGTGGAAATAAGAAGATTTAGTAGTTCACATAGGTAAAATCCCCGTGACCTTACTTCATCAGTTAAATATTCCAAGATACTTAGAAAGAAGGGTTACCTCATAAAGTTATCACAAAAAATGCATATCATTTGGTGCAAAAAGGATGAAAGGATAGATGAAAATATAAGGAAAGGACAGGCAGATTTGGTGCCCAACATCTCCTCCCAACTAGCCTTCTGCATGCCCTCATGCAGCTCGCCGCTTCCACAGATCTGGGTTAGAACGGCTATAGTCAGTGTGGAGCTAGGCGAGATCATACTCATCTACCATGTATGTTCCTAGGGGTTTGTACCCTTCTGTGAGAAGAACATCCTTCCACCAATCATTTGGTACATTGTAAGTTGGGGTGTAATGCTCTGCTAGCAACCGAATGATGGGGAACTTGAACCTGAGTCCCATCCACTAGACCCCACATGTTTGGATGCATGCTACATATCTCGGCACACGACTTAGTTCCCATGAAAAATTTGTCACTCTAAAAGGTTCCCTCTTCCAGATAGTTGTAGGTGACATCATCCACCTCTTCTAACAACTATTAAGGGCCTAATCTTGAAATGTGACTATTTGTTTGACACAAAGGTCGATACACCACTTATGTGTCCTCAACATCCAGTCTCTATTTCCCTCAATCTCTAAAAAGGTGTTGTGCTTATTGTACATAGTCATGGACCATTCATGCTCCCCTCTCATCATAAGAGACTTCATGTTTTGATTTGACTCAAATGTATTAGAATCCTTCTGCCAGTTTATCTGATTAATAGTATAGGAGGTGAGAGCCCTTAAATAAATGTCCCTCATATATGGGACTGGGTTAAATTCTTTATCATTGCATAGGAAGTATCCATGCAGATAAAGCTCACACATCAAATGTTGGGTTACCAAATCATGGATTCTCATTATACTAAGGAACTGTACAGAGTCCTCGATCTCATGACTGACCTCCTTCTTAATACTTTCCAAACAGAAGAAAAGAAATTTCTCATGCAAGAACAAGGCATAACTAGAAGTAGGAGGGTGGCATGCCATTACCTGTTGTGCCCGGTTGAACATATGTTCTTTGTCAGTGTTCAATTCCAGCACTTTCCCTTCCAACCATTCTACTTTGAGCTGCTGCTTTGCATACCTCAACCGTAATATGTCCAATCGCTCTATATACTTGAAGATAGCCTTGGACGACTATTCTTAGACCCTTTTCACCTCATTTTGATAACGGGCCATGGTGGATTTCCAAGTTTGAATCTTTGCTATTAAAGAGAATTCACGGTCGTTGAACAAGTGCTCGATAGGATCTATTTGAGTAGCAAGAGAGGTCGTCGGCACATCATCTACCTATGTTGCTGCTTCGACCACCGTGGCCTTAGGCTTCCTATCCTGTCGTTTATACTTTCTTACCTGCTTCTTGAGTCGATGCACCTATCTTCTTAGCCCTCGAACCTCTGTTTTCAACCACACCGTGTCCCTGAATTGTAGCTGATATTTCTTTTTAAGGGGTGGCCTCCTCTGCTCACACAGTTCTATCCGTTCTTGCTTAGCAACCACTTCATTTGACCCTATGGTTGGTTCAACAAGTGGTGGATTACTCATAGAAGTATCCAATAGTCCTTCTGTCGGATTCTCTATCCTTGGTTCCTCCATTTCGGAAGCAGTTGCTTCTTTTTTGAAAACCAACTCAACCAGCCCTGCATCTGGTTTAGCGGGTGGTGGATTACTCAAAAGAGTATCCACTGTTCCATCTATCGGGCTCTCCATACTTGGTTCCCATTTTTTCAGGATCAATTTCTTCATCTTTTATAATTAATGAAACTAACCCTGCAGTTGGTTCAGCAGCTAGTGGATCACTTGGAGGAGTATCCACAGTTACTTCTACTGGGCTCTCCTTACTTGGTTCCCTTGTTTCAGAATAAATTTCTTCTTCCTCCCTTCTAGCCTCTAGGGCATCTATTGCCTGAAAAACACCTCCTTCGTCCACTAACTATTCCCATTCTTTTGCAAGGTGTTCCTCCTCCCTCTGTTCTTCAGAATGGCCCTGCTGAGAATTAGCAGTCAAGAGACTAAGAACGATTGAACCTTTAGCTGACCCACCAAAATTTAAAATGGGAGGAATAGCAACCTCCTTTTCTAAGCATAAGGGGGAAAGAGATACTCTCGATCCTCTTGGAATGGTGGCACAAAAAGGAGACTGAAAGATGTTTTCTCGCTGGTCTACACTTGCTCTGTCTATGACCTCGAGTTCCTCCCCTTCTCTTGTGACAATTATGCTCTAGCCCAAGTATTCCTCTTGTGTTAACTCCTATCCCACGGTTGACACTATTTCTTGTGGGACAGTTTCAACCTCAGGACTCATCCTTTCCACATTTTCCAAGACCGGATGGGTTGGTGGTGTTTCTTGTGTGGCACCACCACCTGTATCCAATGCTTCCTGAGTAGATGGTGCTGACATTGTTTCCTCTAGCACTTCATTAATAAAATTGGATTCTTGTATCACCGTGTCAATCCCATCTATCATGTCCATAATTCCTTTCTCCATTAGATCCACAGTCAAGGTTGGTTCTTTTGTAACAACCTTAGCTGTAGCACTGACTGTCTCTTCTGTCTTGAGCCTTTCCTACTCCGGTTGCTCTTCTTCCATCGACTCCACAGTCAAGGATGGTTCTTGTCTAACAACCTCGACTGTAGCACCAACTATTTCTTCCACTTCAAGATCTCTTTCTTGATCTGGTTTCTTTTCTTCCATTAGTTCCACAGTCAAGGCTGGTTCTTGTGTAACAACCTCAGCTATAGCACCAACTGTTTCTTCCACTTCAAGCTAACTTTCTTGCTCTAGTTCCTCTTCCTCCATTTCCATCTCTTCAGGTTATTCTTGGTCTATGTATTCATCCTCTACTAGTTCTTATTCCATTCTCTCTGGTTCCTCTTCTCTAGCAGCTATAACAGCTGCTACTTCTTCTTCTATTTATTCCCTAAACATTGTCCAAGGAATTTGAAATCGGGTCGATGCATGCATGACTAGTAATTGAAGCAGCCCGTGATTAGTGATAACTGCTATAGCCTGTCATGAATGCTGGGCAGATTGTGCCATCAATTGAAGGCTCTTCAACAAAAAGAAAGGCATGTTCAAAGAGAAGACCTCTGACTATGGAAATTAAAGACAAGCTAACACCTTGAAATGATACTTGAATACAGTGGTGTACCATCCTTCTCAGGTTATGTATTTCATCGCAAAACCTGCTACATCACCCCATGGATGCGGTAATGAGTTCTAGTCATACCCCTAGCCTTTTTGGATGACACTCTCACTGGCCTATAGAAATACTTCAAGAAACTCTATGAGGGAAGTCCTTCATGAAATCCAGCTCTATCCCTGCTGAGGCAATCCACTGACTTCTGTAATAACTTCCTCTGTGACAGGGATTTCTATCCCTCTGACCCCAGTTGTCATCATTCAAATTGAGTGTGAATTCCAATACAATCCCCTCATCGAATCCCTACAACATGTTAAAATAAATTTCCTAACATGCATTGACGAAAAGCTGCCACACCTCTCTATTGTTACGGACCAAGGTGGTATCCTCCAGCTCGTGACATTCAATGAACCCACCCATTGCTGTAGAACAACTAACAACACTTGGATGCAGTTGGCTGTTGGGGGAGAGAGTAATAACAACCAAATTAGAGTGATGGGTAATGACATGGTGGGACACAAACAAAAAGTGGTGAAAGCGGCTAGTAATTATTTTGAAAAACACGAAGAATTATGGCAAATCATGGAAAGTACAATGAAATAATTACGATAATTAATTTGTATGAATCGGAAAAGACCGATTGGTTATTGAATGTACGTAATTCAAATACCAATGCATCAAAATAATTATTACAGAATCATGGAATTTATGGGTGTATCGTTTGCACCAGATTTAATAATGATATTATATGATATGTCATTATTATGGTTTTAAATATGCCATCGTTTACTTATGACAGGACCTCCCCAACTTAAATGAAGCCATCCACAACACGTATATGTCTCATCGATGGAATATTTTAATTGAATCTGTAAGAGTCAACGGAGACATACTTGGCGACCTACCTGGGAGTGGAGTAATGGCAGAGTAACCGATAGAGTAATAGTAGTGGTGGAGTAACAACAACGGTGGGGTATTAGCACCGGTGGAATAATAGCACCAACGGATAACATCACTGGCAGAGTAACAACAGTGGTGGAGTAACATCACCGAAAGAGTAATAGCACTGGTGAAGTAACAATAGCGGCGAAGTAACAACACTGATGGAGTAACAACAGTGGCGGAGTAACAACACTGATGGAGTAACAACGACGACGGAGTAACAACAACGACGGAGTAACAACAATGGCAAAGTAACAACACCGACCGAGTAACAACAACGGTGGAGTAATATCATCCGACACTTGAATTTTTTTTAGGAGTAACAATAGTGGCAGAGTAACAACACTGATGAAGTAACAACAGTGATGGAGTAACAACATCTGACACTCAGAATTTTTTTCAGGAGTAACAATAGTCGTGGAGTAATATCATCCAACACTTATAAAAAAATTTAGGAGTAAAAACAGTGGTAGAGTAACAACATCAACTATTACTTGGAAAATATTTTATCAGCTCTTCCTCATCAGATTTTGATCATTATTCCTGTAAAAGACAAACAAGTAAGTAGTAACAACAGATTATTATTATTATTATTATTATTATTTTTTAAGAAGAGGATGCAGAGGAAGCATTCTCTGCATTGACAACCATCAAACCAGATTTATCAAAGAGATGTTTGATTAAGGCATCCTTAGAAGTTGGACGGTGGTATAGTTTTCGGCAGTGTCCATTCACTAAGAAGGAAGCATGAGTATCATATATTGTAACCAATCTGACTGTTCCATTGTCAAACACAACACCCACTTCATAGGGTCCCATCCAACAAGTGCAAAGCTTTCCTTTAAAATATTTAAAACAAGAGTCATAGAGCAGTGCCCAATCTCCTTTATGAAACACCTTATTCTTGATAAATTTATCATGCCATTTCATTCTCTGCTGTTGAATAGCAGTAGTTTTTTGGACAACCACTGAACAGATTTCGTCTAACTCATTTAGTTGTTCCAACTGGTGTTTTTGGGCCTTCGATAAGTCTAATCCTACTTCCAAAGCTGTTATGAGTGTGTTGATCTCAAAATCTATTGGAATCCAGGGGGGTTTCCCATAGACTAACTCAAATGATGAAAACTCAGTTGTGTTCCACAATGTTGTCCTATATGCCCAGAGAGATTTCGGAAGTTTCTGAGACCAATCCCAATGATAGCTTGCTACATTCTTTGTCAAGATATTTTCCAATACCTTGTTTGTACTTTCTACCTGTCCATTCGCTTGGGGGTGGTATGGAGTTGTCACCCTGTGTTTGAATCCATATTTCTGCATAAGCCTTGCTATAATGTGGGATGTGAAATGTGCCCCTCCATCTGAAACAATCTCCCTTGGACTACCATATCGAGCAAAAATCTCTTCAAAAAGGAAATACAGAACCATCTATTTAGTTTCTTTCGCAACAGCTCTGGCTTCCACCCACTTAGTCACATAAACAGTGCAGACCAGAATGTGAACCTTTTGATGAGAAGGTGGGTCAAAAGGTACAACAAAATCAATTTCCCACTTCTCAAAAGTTTTGAGGACTACCTAGGGCTGCAATGGCATTTCATCTAATTTTCCCGGCTGCCCCATGCATTGACAAATGTCACATCTTTAGGCATAATCTCGAGCATCCTAAAAGATAGAAGGCCAATAATATCCCATTTGCAACACCTTATGGCCTGTTCTTTTATCTGCAAAATGTCCTCCACAAGGGCCATCATGGGTAGCCTTCAATATCTCATAAATGTCGTCCTCAGATACACAACAACGAATTTGTTGATCAACCCCTATGTGAAAAAGGTATCCTACCATCCATGAATATTAGGTCCTATGATGAATAATTTTCCGTTATTCCTTGTATGACAAGTGACGAGGTACTTTCCCCATAGCAAGATAATTAGCAGTATCTGCATAACACAAAGTGTTAGCAGAAATTACAAAAATATGCTCATCTAGAAAACTATCTTCTATGGGTGTAATTTCAACATTATTATCTAGTCTAGAGAGAATATCAGTAACCACATTATCCTTTCCTGGTTTATCTACTATGGTGATGTCCAATTCTTGAAGTAACAACATCCATCTTGTAATACGATCAGGAGTAATGGGTTTATTCATCAGATACTCGATTGCTGCGTGATCAGTGTGTACAAAGGTAGGATACACAATAATATAATGTCAGAACTTGTTGATGGTGTAGATGACAACAAGGAATTTTTTTTCTGTCACTGTGTAGTTCAACTCAATAGGAGCCAAGTTCTTACTAACATAGTAAACTGCATAGGGCACCTTGTCTACTTGCTATCCCAAAACTGCCCCAAATGCTGCCTGAGAGGCATCAGCATGGATATGAAATGGTAATGTCTAGTTCGGCCCTTGAAGGATTAGATCTCTACAGACAAGTTCCTTGATCTTCACAAAGGCTACATCACAATCATCTGTCCACACAAAATCTGCATCTTTTGCCAGCAATTGAAAAAGTGGTGTGCTATCTTAGCAAAATTTTCTATAAAGTGCTTGTAATAACCAAAACAAATGATAAAGCTATGTACTTGTGTGGGTGTTTTGGATATTGGAAAGTGAAATATTACCTTTATCTTAGCTGGATCCATCTGAATTCCAACAGCTGAAAGCAAATGTCCCAAGACTATTCCTTCCTCCATCATCATGTGGCATTTTACTGTACTCAAAGAGACATGCATCCATTTACATCCTTCAAGAACTTTTTATAAATGTGCTAGCCCTTCTTCGAATGAATCCCCATATGGGGTAAAATCGTCCATATAAATTTCAACACTGTCATTTACTAGATAAGAGAAAATCCCTAAAATTACACTTTGGAATATTGCAACCGCACTACAAAGGCCAAATGGAAGGACTCAGTATGCGAAAGTTCCCTAAAGGCATGTGAAAGTGGTTTTATCTTGATCCTTGGGAGCTATCTAGATCTGGTTGTACCCACCAAATTCGTCTAGGAAGGAGAAGAACTTTTTCCCAGCCAAAGTATCTAACACTTTATCAATGAACGGTAAAGGGAAATGGTCTTTCTGTGTTGCCTTATTTAATTCTCTGTAATCTACACATATTTTCCATTTATCATTTTTCTTGGGAAAAATCACCAACGGGCAAACCCATTGGCTTTCCGAAATGGGGTAAATAAATCATACATCCAACAGCTTTTGAATTTTTTCCTTGACAATTTTTTTCAGAGCGGGGTTCATCCTCCTCCGGTGTTGTCTCATAGGACGACAATCCTCCTTGATGTATGTATGATGGGCACATAGATTGGAAGGAATCCCCTTCATGTCTATATAGTCCTAGGAAAAGGCTTCTTTGTGATTTCATAGAACATCTAGAAGTTGTTTTGTCTAGGATTCTGACAAATTTGGGTTAATATTCAGGGTATTTCCTAGTTCTACCTCCATAGGAATGCTGTCATGGGAAATAGTTGTGGGAAGCTCTTTCCTGTTCCAATCCATTTGTATTTTCAATACTTTCCTCCATTTCACAGCTCAAAACAGATTCTAGAATTCACTGATTTGAATTTGAAACAGAACAAGGGTTACTAATGAAGGCGGTAATTGTATCATCTTCTATTTTTGTTTTCAGCTGAAGGGCATGCCCAATAGTAAGGACTAGTCTTAATTCTTCATCCTTAGATTTAGACTCTTCCTTTGATAAAGGTTTCTTGCAACCAAATGGCATACTGATGGGCTAAGTTCTGTAGGAGGATATAACACAAGGTTTTTAGTAACCTGCCCATTTGAGATAACCATATTCCCAAAACAACATCCAATGCAGGCATCTGCAGTTTCCAACCATGGTCTTCCCAGAATCATGGGATGGACACCAGCTGGGGACTGTGTTTGCAGTACTAAGAAATCCACAGGGTAATGCCATGAATAAACTAATATTGTAATGTCTACTAACTTGCCTCCTGGTTTGAATGTAGATCTATCTGGCAGCTCTAACACCATAGGTGTATGTTTCAGGTTTCGAAGACCCAATGTATGCATAGCTTCAGCAATAATGAAATTTATATCATCACCCAAATCTACCAACACATTTGGAATTTCCACTCCATTAATTTGCATAGTTAGAATTGGGTTCCCTGGGTCCCCATACTTCACAGGCTTAGCCTTTCCCGTCATAAAATATGATAACTTTCCCATCACATGAATGGTGAGTGGGTCCCTTGATTTCTTTCTAGGCTTTTTAGCACAATATTCCCTAAGAGTTTTTGCATTTATAGGTACATCCTTCATAGCTTGTAACAAGGGAATTGTAACAAACTGATTTCGTAACTCTCCTAACTAGTCAAAATCAGCCTTAGGGATCTGTTTACTCAAGGCCAATCTTTCAAGATAGGGCGGATCAACTCGGTGTTCTTGAGTAATTAGAAGTTGAGGAGATGTCTAATTTTTACTAGCTTGGTTCGATTTCTCTTCAACAGTTTTTAGTTCTTTAATCTCAATGCCAGTTTGTTCAATAATAATAGGTGAGCACTAAGCATATACTACCCACCTAGATCTCAAATTCATCTCATAAAGTTCTGCAGTAGAGATGTTGTATGAAGGCAGGTTGAGGGTGTCAGCTTGCTGAGCCCCTTTATTGTTAGGATTCGGATTAGGTTGGATAGGAAGTTGAGGGCAAATAGGTGGATTACCAGGAGGTATATTAGAGGGCAGTTGAAGTTGTTGTTGAGGCATTGACTGGGGAAACTGTCCAGGAGGAGAGGGTCCATGCCAGTCTAGGGCTCATTGAGAATTTGAATTAGTTTGAGGAGCCCACTGTTGCCAACTTGGAAACTGATATTGAGGCCACATAGGTGGATATGGCATGGACTGGGGACCCATATTAAAATTATTGAAATATTGAGATGTATCCTATAACATACCTTGATTTCCGGTTGGTGAATGAGGTTGCCATGGCTTTTTGGATCCCATAAAATACAGTTGGTCCACGTCTTCAGCTGTCCCTTGAAAGACCACTTTCAATCTTGGCAAGGAGGGGCATGAACTTGTCACATGATTAAGCTCGCAGATTGCACATTCTTCCATGGAGTTCAATGGACATTCTCTATGTGGATGCTTCTTTCTTCATTTCAGGAAAAATATAGCCATAGACTCTTCCAATTCCATCTGTTTCTATTTTACTTGCAGTGTGTCCATCTGTGCAGACATGTTACTCAAGGTATTAGTCTTTAAGTTATCCAGCAGGTTTCCAATTTCTTCTTTCATGACACCCACACCAGATACTTTTGTTGAGAGAATTCCTTGTTTATTTCTTGCAGTTCCCCTTGAGCACTGGATGCAGAGCTCACAGATGGTAACAAAGTCATATTTTGATATATCTCCCTTTCCTATTATGTTTAACAGTTCCAGAGAGTCTTCTCGAAAAGCCTGGAGAAGGATAATTTTCAAAATGTCCTTATCTAGGTTAGAATGACCTGATCTCTATAGTGTGTACTTAAATCATTTCACACAGTTCTCCATATTCTTGTCTTCTTTCTTCATGAACTTAAAAAGTTCTTCCTTAATATCCCGAGATTTGCAGTAATCCAGATACTTTTCTAGAAAAGAGGTTTCATACCATCCCATGTGGAGATAGTCTTTCCTCCCAGACCCATAAACCATCGCAGGGCTGCCCCTTTTAATGTGGTAGGGAAAATTTACAGTTTCTTAGCATCAGTTATATAGTCATATCCTCGACACACAATATCAATTTCAAAAAGGAACATGTCTGGGACTTCAAAAGTCAACCCATGAAATCTTGGTAAATATGTCAAAGGAATGGGCTTCATTGGTGCACCAATCCCAAGATCCGTAATTGGGAAGTCAATAGTAGAGGTTGAAAGTGCCATGAATGTCCTCCAATAATCACTGAGAATTTCATTAGGCTCTGCAGGGAATGATGGAGGGGAACTTTTCACGAAATTTTGAGTTGCTTTAACATCACTCCCCTTATCTCGTGGTGGTATCAATACCATTACAACTCCTTCCTCCCCAACAAAATGGCTTGATCCCTTAGACCCCTTTCTTGTAACTGCTCCTTCCCTACTGGAATGGGCTGGTTCCTCAGGCCTTCTACTTGCAACTTCTTCTTCCTATGTTATCAGCAATGGTACTCCTTCATTAGTTACAATGTTGCATACTTCTTCTGCTACTGGAAGGTTTTGCTATATTAAATCAATAGGAGGTACTGTGGATAACACTGGCTATTCAATATATTGTCCCTCTAATTTTGTTCGAGCCCCTGCCCTCACAACAACACGAGAAGATGCCTCAGATTAAGCTTTTGCGATGATTTTTTGGATATAAGTGTTCCTTCCCAAATCCTATCCTCATTTCTTTGAGTATTTTCCTCTGCCCCTTTTGTTCGAATCTTTGTTCACAAAAGTTGGTAAGAGGGAAATATCTAAACTAAATCACTACACTCAGGACCTAGAGTAGGGTGTCAAAGGGCGATTCCCTCCCTAGGATGAGAGGTAGGGTTTTAACAAACAGGAAAAGAAAATGACTAGAAAAAAGAAATCTAGGGTTCAAGACCTGGCGTAGGGTGTCAGAAGACCCTTCCCTCCCCAAGATGAGAGACCAAACAAGAAAGAACACACATAAAAGGAAATCTAAAGCTCAGGACTTGGATGAGGGTGTCAAAAGAACATTCCCTCCCCAGGATGAGAGATCAAGTTTCAACAACTCAAAAAAATTCATAACAAATAACCAAAGCAAGCAACTCAACCCAAAAAAATAGTAAAAAGTGACATAAATCACCATATTACACTCAAGACTTAGAGCAAGGGTAGAACTTCCCTCCCTAAGATGAGATATTGATCCTCTGGTCAATATAGATCATGTCTTGCACCTTGTTAGGCTTCCTCAACAACGACACCAAAATTTTGGTGTCCGAGTGTGAATAAATTATTCCACCCTTTTCCACATTAATTCATCAATCTGGGTGTGTACAAATTTCAAGGTAACACATAAGGTATATGCAAGGGAAAGGTTATAATCTTGCATCATCCAAGGATTCATGGCTAAAGAATCAAAGCATCGTTGTAACAGTAATTAGAAATAATTGGAGACCTTAAAAGGCATTCACAACAACCAATAAATATCTATAACAACAATCAGGAATTAACACACAATAATCAAAAGAAATACACAACACCTAATCAGAAGATCGGGCCCAGCTCTCTGATCAGGGATGCGTTAATGCATGGCTAAGAAGAGAACATCAACTTGCTTGTATTTGATTAATATGTAAAGCGTTGTTACAATATATGCCTCTGTGCGGCTAACCCTTCACACATGAATAAAACCTCTTTTATACAAATACATGGGAATGACAAATTCCCTAAAACCTCACAACTAATTCCCAAAATATACAATAGTTTAGAACAACAACTAATTGTCGAGAGAGCGAGAATAGAAAAGATTCAAAATAGGGTTTGAAAGAAGTTTTGAATTGGTTATGTTGTTGCAGCATTTCCAAACAGCTGCTATGAATGCACGATTTCTGCTACAAGCTGTGAAGTCGATACCTATTCATCGGAATCTGTGGAAATAAAAATATTTAGTAGTTTTCATAGGAAAAATCCCTATGACCTTACTTCATCAATTAAATATTCCAAGAGACTTTGAAAGAAGGGTTACCTCATAGAGTTATCACAATAAATGCATATTATTTGGTGCAAAAAGGATAAAAGGATAGATGAAAATATAAGGAAAAGATAGGTAGATTTGGTGCCCAACACCATCCTTGGAAACAACATGCCCCAAGAAGTGTACCTCAGTATGAAAGGAACTGCACTTGCTGAGATTAACATACAACTGATGCTCTCTCAACAATCTCAACACTGCTGCTAAGTGCTTGACATGTTGTTCTTTATTTTTAGAATATACCAATATATCATTAATGAAAACTATAACAAACTTGTCCAAATACAGATGCAACACACTATTCATCAAGCAAAAAATGGTAATTTTTGCATTAGTTAAACCAAATGGAATTACAAAAAACTCATAATGCCCATACCTGGTTCAGAAAGTTGTCTTGTAGATGTCTTCTTTTTTAATGCATACCTAATGATGTCTGGATCTCAGATCAATCTTTGAGAACACTGTTGCTCCCTTCAAATGATCAAACAAGTCATCAATCCTTGATAATAGATACCTATTATTGATGGTCACTTTGTTCAAATTCTTGTAGTCATTGCATAGCCTGAAAGTAGCATGCTTATTTTTCACGAATAGTACCGATGTGCCCCATGGTGATACACTTGGTCTAATGTATCCCTTGTCCAACATTTCCTTCAATTGCAAATTCAACTCTACCAACTTTGGTGTACTCATCCTATAAGGTTCCTAGTGAGCACTATTATTGCAGCAATAATGTTGCAACTCCTGGGCTGCCTACTTTACTCTTATCAACCTGATAGTTCGTAACCAACTTGGAAGCGTTGATGATGTATGCATAAGTACTAGTTCTCTTTGTAGGTTGTCACTTGGTCAGCCGGCGTAAGATCACTAGGAGCTCAAGCCAACTTCTATGGATTCCAGAAGAAGCTCTATATGTGATGAAAGGAAAGAAAGATAGATGCTATTCTAACTGTAGAAAGGAGAAAGACTGAAATGTAAAGAAAACCTAGTGAACCCTAATTAACCAACTAATTCCAATTTTGTAGAAAGCGCTATGAAAACCATGAAAGGAATGCCATTACCTATTAAAGGAAGTAAAAAACATCTAAATATGTTATTTCTAGAAGTAAATAAGCAAAAGACACATTTTTTGGATTTTTATGTATTTTTATGTGAAATTGACATGCATGTAATTTATTGTGTGTGAACGTTGCAACGAATAGGTGGTGTTGGGGGGTTGTTTTGGGACTTAAGAGGATGTATGATGGTGTGGATGGGTCCTAGGAGGTCTCAGGTGGCCTTCTGGATGCTTTTCCCACACTTAGCCTTGAAAAGAAAGCCTACAGGAAAATCTACAAGAGGACACAGGAAATCTACAGGAGGAAAACATGGAATCTACAAGTGGTCTACAGGAGGAGGCCGAGAGTAGTTTCCATTTTTTTGAGGGTGTGAGAGTGGGTGAAAAAGGTGGATGAAGGTTGGAATGAGGTGTTAAGGTGCCTAAGGTCTACCATGAATCACCAAGAGAGAAAAAGATGATTGGGTTTGCTCAAGGAGAGAGGAAGAAGTTTTATGGAAAAATGCAAGAAACTAGGGAAGAATTGAGGTGAGATTTGGGAGACCTATAGGGCATGGATTAGATGAAGGGTGTGATTGCTAATAATCTAGTCTATTTCTGGAAGAGATTTCCTGCAAAAAACAGACAGTTAACCAAGGAAATCAAGCAACAAGAGAAATGAATGCATTTAGGAAAAACATAGTTTTGCATAAAAATGGTCTAAACTATGATCTATGAAAGGAAATGTTGAGAAGTGTAGGAAAGGAAAGCATGAAAGAAGACTACTTCAAATCAAGAAGTGAGCATGATGAAGAAGATCTAAAGCTAAGCAAAGCTGGACTATTAACCTACTAAAAAGCTGCAAACACTAGAAGTCCTATTAAGGAGGAAAACCTATGTTTTTGGGGCAACAAGAGGGTCTTTGCCTCAAATCATGGTCCCAAAGGGAGGAAGAGAGGCCACAGCACTGCTGCTAGCCTTTTGAGTCTTTGCTAATCACTTTTTAACCTGCTATAGAAAGCACAAATGGAAGCAACCTACTGAATCATCAAAAACAACCTATTCTTAATCATAAAAGAAATACATCTAAAAATAACCTAATCTACGAACTAAAATGAAACATACAAATATAGGTAAAGAGGAGCTTGGATGCTTGGATTGGGCCCTAACCCAAGAGATTCAGCCCTCTGAGGTAACTCAATGCTAGCTCAAAAATGATTCCATCTTTATTATCAAAACAATAACAAGATTACATGAAACTTTCACAAAATAATAAGCTCGAAGTTGGAGCAGAGTTTACATAAGCAAAAATCCAACAAAAATCTAACCCCAGTCAGGCCATAGGCCCCTCTACTTATACAAATGAAGCTACCAACAACTTCCTTAAAATTAGGGAGGCTTGGCTCCCAAAACACGAGACAATCATTAGTCATCCTCCACTTTCTCGGCTGCCTTCTAGTGCATGAATCAACTGCTTGTACTTCGAGCTGAATGAAGGGGAATTCGATGTGAGGAGTAATAAATGAGGGGGGTTCCCTCCTATAAGTCCTCTCCTTTGTCCACTTCGAGTTATTGCTGCCATTTGTCTATTGGATCCTTGACTTTGACCTCGAAACTCATCAATAATCTACATTAAGTACATGTTAGACCACATGGCACAATAACTAACTCACCTCACTCTATAAGCATAAATATAATCAGAAAATCATATAATAAGCTAAGAGAATGGTTGTGTTGACTAGGTTAGGAGGTAAAATAATCTCATATAATTACCTATTTACGAGGCTCATCATCATCTCCCTATAGAAATTGTTGCTCATCCTCTGAGCAACTTAGTCAATCTCCTCATCCTTTATGGCCTTGGTGGCCTCCCTAGCATCCCATGCTTCTGATGTGGTCTAATCTTCTTTGCCATAGAATCCTACCTTCCTATCTGTCTCTTTCCACAACTCCTCCTCTTCTTCTTCTCTCCTACCTTCCAACATGCCTCACAACAGTGGGGGACTCAGTTTGAGGCCAATCCACTAGACCTTTAGCCTCTTCATGGAGTGCTTGTACATTTGCACTATTTTCAATGCCTCCTTCAGCCTCATGGTGGAATGGTATTCCCCGATCTGCAAATTGTGTGGTAAGTTGTTCCATCTCCTCATGCATGGATGCACATAGTCATCCCCAAGCAACCTTTGCATATCCTCAAAGTGTGCAATGGCTTGTGCCTGATTGGTGAGATATGTAGGGGAATTCTGAGGGTCATTAGCAAGCAGGTTGTTTGTGCTGATGAGTGCCATAGGATCTGATGGCTAAACTCTTATCATTAGTGGCTCACTTTGCTCCTTTACCATCAATCTTTTTATTTCTGCTACCCTCAATTCTTCATGGTTCATCCATGAGGCCATGGCCATTAATTACAGGTCCCCTAGCTTGGCATTGGGTTCTCACACATTCTTGTCTATGAGGGCCATGTTATGTAGGTATAATTTTGCCATCTTTTCCTTATCCTCTGATGTGCTTTGGTCACACAGATCCATAAACTACCTGTAATCTTGGAAAGGCATTGTGCCTCTTTATGCTAGAGTCTTTATTTGAAATTGTAACCATTGGTCCTTGAGATAGAAGTCATAGGATTTTGCTGGTGTTCTACATTGCAATGCCTCCATGGATAAGTTGGCCATGCATGCCAGATGAGTCTCTTTCTATTGCAGATGCCTCAACAATTCATTTTCAGTTTCAAGGTGGCTTCTTGTAATTTCTTCCTTGTCTTTGAGAGCACTCAACTCTCTGCCCCACTCTTTGAGTTTGTTTTCCATATGGCCAACATCCTCAACTCCTTTGGATTTGGCTATTTGCATCCACCTATGTTTTCTTATTCTTTCTTTCTCTAATTCAAAGAATAGTGGAATTGAAAATTTTTGTGGGATTATCCTTCCTCCTTCAAATAGATTGTAATAGGAGGCAAGACTAGACTGGCAATCAGGTTCTTGTAGCTCTCTTGCTTCCTCCTTTACCTGTGGCTATCCTTCCATACTTTTCTCAAGCTTTTGGGTCTCTTGTAGTTTTGACAATGTCTGCTGTAGAACTGGCTGAGCCTCCTGTAGGACTGTTTTTGGGTCCTGTAGTACTACCTTCTCCTTATACGTGGAAGATCTAGGAGTCCCCCTTTCATATGTGATATGCGTCTTGGAAGGGGATTCTTTCCCCTTGGTAGAGGGTGAATCTTCAACTATAATTGACATTTTTGAAGAGGGCTAAGGTTTGCTTGTTTTGATTCTTGTGCTCTTCCTAGCCTTGAAATACATTGAGGCATGTCTTTTCCTATTTTTCTTTGGCTTGATTGGTGTACTGAGGGAAGTGAGTGTAGCTATTTCCTCCTTTCCCAGAGTCTCAGGGGACTCTTCTCCTTTTTCTTCCTTTTCTGCCTCTTTTTCTCCTCCTTCTCTCTCTTTTTCTGTCTCTTCCTACTCTATTTCTTCAGCTCTCTCCTTCTCTATTTCAGTTTCTTCCTCCTTCCTTTCTTGTTCTGCTAAGTCACCAGTGGTTTCACCCTCTCCCCCTTGCTACTCTTCCTCCTCACTACTAGTAGGACTGACATCATAGGTTAAGGCATTTATGTCATCCTCAGCTGTCATGTTTCGGAAAAATTTCCATGCTATAGGGAGTGTAAATGTATGGAGGGCTTCCTACACTAGGATTTTGATTAACCCATGGTGAGCTAGTTGCTCTGAATTTCTTGCTTGAACCTTAGTGCTGGAGTCAATGAGGGACTGTAGGAGGAAGTAGGAGATACTAAGCTTCTGAGGTGTTGGAGTGTCCATGCCATACCTTAATTCATGGAGGATTCTAAAGTGATAATCATAGACAATGTTGTACCTCCCCTCACAGGAAATGTCTTTGATTATTTGATAGCTAAACTCATACCAAGGATATGGTATTCTAGCCCTTCTAATTCCATTTTTATCCTCTATAGGGGTTTCATTGTTTTGGAAAAAGTTTTTCTTGGAAGCCTGGCCAATTGGTTTCTCATCCTTACTCCAAGGTAGCCCAAGAGGAAGGGTAGTGACCCTATTGATAAATTCAGGGGTTATCTCCATGGAAATACCTCTAAAGGTGACAATGGCATGTGTTCTTGTGTGAGGGACCAAAGAGAGGGAAAATTCTTGGCCAATCTCCTCATCAAACCTTCGTAATTTCTCATAAAAGTTCATCCAATTTGCTCTTGTGAATATGCCCACTACTTCGGGATGTGCATGGAGCCTTGTGGAGTTAGTGAGATCCTTTCTGACAAACCCTCCTGTCATATTGTCTATACTCTTTTGGAAAACCAAATATGGAGGTGGAGACAATGAATTTTGAAAAAAACAGAGAGACAGAAGAGACTGTGTTTTTTTAAATAAGAAATTTATTTATAATTATCTATTTTCTCCTCTCCTAAAGACTTATTTCCTCCTCAAATTTAAACCAATTATTGCATATATTGATATTGAATAGGGGGCATGCATGAACTCCACCTCTTCAAACTGAAAATCGTGATAAAACTCATGTTTTCTCCCTTCAAAACAACTCACTGCCCCTCCTGTAGAAGCCTGTTGTCCCTCCTATAGAATTCCTGTAGGTGCTCCTGTAGAAAACGCTGAGAGCAGGAATATGGGAGAGATTGATGGAGGATGATAGTTACAAGGCTGTGGGGGCACAATGAGACTATTGTAGCTAAGTTACAAGGAGAGAATGAAGGAAAAGGTGGTGAGATTGCTCGAGGAGGAGTACTTATTACCCTTTATGGATATTTTTGGTGATGAGGGGTGAGCTGGTAAGGTATACATTGGCCATATTCAAACCGTTGATCCCCACCTACCTTGTCATCATGGCTTTTCCTCGTAATCATATCCCATCATTGCATTGGAGTTCACACTTCCTCCACTACCTGTCCTTGGCATCTTGGGCTGGAGTTGATTGTGCGCACGTGTGGGTGACATCTCATATGAGTGAAGTCAACTAGATGAAGGTGTCCAAGTTAACTAGCCACCTTTCCTTCATTTAACCTCAACCATCTCATTGCTTTTGCATGACTTCTAATTACACAAATTGAAACAAAGGAACGATTTAGTTACTTACCTGTGATCCGAATGTATTTGCTGTGAGGTGTTGTGGCTCTTCTCTGCTGCATGCCTTTATTTCTTTTGATGCATGTAGTTTTCTTGCTGATGTGTGGCTGTTTCTTGTGCGTGTTCTTCTTTGGCTAGGTCTAAGCTTCAGGTGCCTTCTCAACCTTCATGTGTGCATTCCCCTACTGCTGGTGCTAGGTTTTGATGGGATCAGCTGCTACAGGGATTCCTACAGGAGCTCCTGTAGCTGCTTCTCCCCTTGAAACTTTAGCTTCTTTCTATGCTTGGAGATTTGAGAATGATGCCAGAGGTGTAGATAAATATGGATAGGTATTAGGTAGGCTTCAAGTGAGGTGGATGGTGTTGCTTCCTCTCTTATTTTTTGTTTTTTTCTTGAAATTTTTTTTATTTTTTATTTTTTTTTCTTTTTCTTTTTTTTCTGTGTTTTTATTGGATAGGAAGAAAAGTGATGCTTGGGGTGTGATGCAGGCTTGGAAATGAAGGCAAGGAGGTTTGAATAATGTAGGAGGGATTATAGGTCCTCCATGAAGCTTCTTTGTCCCTCAAACTACATTCTGTAGCCACTTCTGGCTCTCTGTAATTCCTAGAGGAGCCTCCTGTAGAAAACACAGTTTTTTAGAAAGAGGTATAGTGGGGTGAAAGAAATGCCAAATATGATGGAGGAAGGTGTGGAGAAGGTGAGATGGATGCTGGTGTGAATGTCAGGGTCCCCTTGGCACCTTCTTTTGCTCCCTGTAGTCCTCCTGAAAACCTACAATGCAACAAAAATTCATTTCTTTTCTCTCTTTTTTTTTTGAAAAACAACTAGGGCGCCTCAGAGAGGTTTTCACCCTAATTGCCTGCCCTAGGCACCTCCAAGGGAGGTTTTCACCTAGGGATATTATTATTTTTTCTCTTCTTTTTTTTGACATCATTGGGCCACCTCAAAAGAGGTTTTCAACCCAATGTTGGGACTCAAGCGCCTCATGGAGGTTTTCACTTGAGTCCTTATTATTTTTTATTTTTTCTTTAGTGAGTGGGTAAAGTGGAAGCTAAGACATGCTCCACTACCATCACTGTTTTATTCAAACCTTCAATAAAGTCTCGCTTAGAGAGGGGTTTCCTATAGACTTTCAACCGATGTCCATTTACAAGCATGGGGATGACTTCATCATCAATGATTCTGATCAGAACTGAACCATTGTCATTACATTTCTCCATAGTGTAGGGTCCCAATCATCTTGTCCTCAGCTTGCCGTTGAATTATTTATATCTTGAATCATAGAGTAGTGCCCAATATCCCTCTTGGAATTGCTTCTCCTTGATATTTTTTTCATGCCATATCTTTCTCTGAAGCTGAACTACCTCTGTATGGAGAAGGGCTTGCAATTTGTATTCATCCAATCCATTGAGTTGAAGTAATCTCTCCTTCTGTGCATGGCTGAGGTCTAGGTCTAGCTGAGCTTCCATACTTAGTGTATTGAACTCAAATTCTGTTGATATCAAAGCCTTCTCCACATAGACCAGTTCATAAGGTGTGAATCCTGTGGTGGTCTTCCATGTTGTGTTGTAGGCCCAAGTGGCCTCAACTAATCTATCTGCCCAGTATTTTCTACTGTTGCTCACTACCTTGGTCAAGATTCCTTCCAATGCTCTATTAGTGACCTCCACCTACCCATTGGCTTGTGGATGGTAAGGGGTGGAAGTCTTGTGCCTGATTTTATGATGTGTGAGTAGGTCTTCAATCAAATTGGAAGTGAACTTACTGCCTTGATTTGTGACCAAATCTATTGGATACCTGAACTTGTAGAATATGTTTTCTCTCAAGAACTCAACGACTTTTTTCTTTGTCTCTACTTTGATTGCTTTTATCTTTGCCCAGTTTTTCAAGTAATCGGTGCACACAATGGTGTATTGTTTCTGTTTTGAAGGAGGGCTGATAGGACCCACAAAGTTCATGCCCCACTTCTCAAAATGGCTCAAAGGTCACTTGAAGTTGCATGGGCATCTCATCCTTTGGAGTAGGTTTCTCAATCCTCTGACACCGATCACATTGGTTGGTATATCTCCTCACATCCTGATGAAGAGTGGGTCAATAGTAGCCTGCTTGCAATATCTTGAAGGTAGTTCTTTTTGCTGCAAAATGACCTCCACAAGGCCTGTCATGATAGGTTAGGAGGATGTCAAAGACTTCCTGCTCCCTGACACATCTTCTCAAGATCTGATATGGGCCAAGTTTGAAGAGATTGCCCCCAATCAAGGTGAAAAGGGCACTTTTCCTTACTATCTTGCTCTTCTCTTTTGAGGGCAGGTGTGGTGGGAACTGTTCTGAAACCAAGTAGTTTGCTATATCAACAAAACATGGACAGAGTATTAAGATATAACACATATGTTCATTCGGCATTTGGTCATCCACCATTCCTTCTTCACCTACAGGCAAATCTAATTTAGACAAAAAGTCAACAACAACACTTTCTTTACCAGGCTTATCAATAATGGTCAAATAAAATTGCTGCAGTAAAAGAAACCATATAATAATGTGGGAATTTACATCTGGTTTGTTCATTAAATATCTAATTGTAGAATGATTAGTGTGCACAAAGGTTTGATAGCCTGTGATATAATGTCTGAATTTGTTTAAGGAATGCATGACAACTAGGAGTTCCTTCTCGGTCACTGTATAGTTTAACTCTATCTTTGACAAGTTCATGCTTATAAATTATATGGCATATGGTAACTTTTCATCAATTTTTCCTAAGGATTCTCCTATCGCTTTGTTCGAGGCATCTGTATGAATGTGAAATGGCAAGGCCCAGTTTGGGCCTCTCAGAATTGGGGCAGTCGCTAGTTTTCTCTTCAAGGTATCTAGGGCCTCTTTATAGTTTTATGACCATATGAACTCAACATCTTTGCCTAAGATGATCCGGATTTAAACAGGAACATAAAAAATTACAGAGATAACCATAAACACAAAGATGCAGCGGAAATAATACTTCATTTCATTAATGGAAAATACTGAAACATGCTTACAATTAGAAATGGAAATAAACTAGCTAGGGCGTTGGTAGCTTATCTCTGAGAAGAGATGTGATGGCTACATGCCTCTGAACTATGTTACAATGAGGCTCGAAGGCCTATTTATTGTTGAGAAACAATGAAAAACCCTTAACATTCCAAAACCTAACCCTAGGAGATGAAACGCCAAACTGTGGGCCCCGTTTGGGGGTAAGTTTGTACATCAACTTCCCGGGGTCGTAACTTTAGCATATGATCTCCGTTTGACGCGTACAATAGCTCATTAGAAAGATCTATTCGAGCACTATCATTGTTGGAACAGGAAACATGGTCCATTCCATGGACCCAATGGACCATGTTGCCCCCGGATTCCCCAAAAAACGTCGTTTAGGGCCTCAAAACGGCTCCAGAAGTTCAGGACCTGAAAAACTGCTAAAAATAGTAAGTTGTGCTACAATTAAGGAAACTGAAAATGCTGAGAAAGACAATGGTGGGGGTCCAAGTGGACTTGGCAGGTGGCAACCAATATCCACCTGGATCACTTAGTGACAAATTCCAATCATGGGACTAGATTCCTATTTTCGAGAGGACCAATTTTGTCTATTTGAGCACTTAATTTGGACAAGGGGAAGTGTATTTTTAAATTAAATCCCACATATGCACATTTGATCAAGTCAACCCTAAAGAAAATTGGACACTCTTGGAAGTCCATAAATACAAGTGACCTCAACCTCTTTTAGAGATCATCATGAAGCATTCTTCTATTCTTCTATTCTTTGCTTTTTCTCACACAAGTCTGATATGGTTAATAGAAGTTCACTCGCATAGGTCCAAGATTGCAGGGTTCAAACCTTGCACGTGTGCTAGGGATTTGGTTTCCAACCGTAGACATGTCATAGGTAGCTTTTAGTCACAACCGCATGCATGCAAACCTATGCATGCAGCTGCAGGGTTTCAACCACATGCACAACAATTTCTCCATGCGATTGAGACCTATGGTTTGAGTTTTTCAACTGCCCAAAATTTTCGTCGGTTGACCATAGAATTTGAGAACAGAAAATGATAGTTGACCAAAGGCTTCTAAAGAATGGTTTTGATTATTGGCATTGTTGGGTTCATCTCATGGACCTTGTTTAATTAATTTTTCTAGATAGGATTATGGTTGAATATGTTATCACTCAGGTTGTCCCTAGGATCTTGTTTAGGGATACGGCCGTGGTAACCACAAACCAATCTTTGGATTGCAGGTTCTAGCCCACCTGCAATCAGAGAGGGCTCTCTCTTAATGATTCAACTTTGTTGATGATTTTAGGCTAGCTTTTAGCTCAGGGGTTTTGTTTGTATTTGGATGGAAGGTAGAAATCTCAAGCAAAGAGGCAAGGTAAGGTGTGATTAGTTTCAAACCATTGGGCATGGAGTCATGGATTAAGGCTTGCCGTTGCGTTTTCTTGGTCACAAGAGGATTAAGGAGCGGGATAGCCACACATGATACAATTATCAATTTACTGAAAGGATGGACTGATGATCAGAGATGAAAGGCAAAGGAGAATCTTTCATCAAACTGAAAAAGAGGAGAAGTGAATGAACGGTTATCTAGGAGCAGCTAAGAATTCCTAAACTCTCATTCATATGTGAAAGAAACAACGTAAACAAGATCATTTAAGTATACATGTTCATGACTATTTCTAATGAAAACATGAAAAATTGCAGAAATTGAGCCTAAGGTGTATTTAAACAAATCCTAAGCTATTCTTCTTTTTTGCAATTTAGATGGCGGAACAGTGGTAAAACAAAACATGAAAATTAACAGAGTTGAGAAACACTTATTGAATCATGTAGAAGCACAGGAATTCCGTAATCACTCCTCAGCCAATTAAACACATCAAACAGTTTCGAAATCCATGCTTTCAGCAGTCTTTGATTATAGAAAGTATAACAGTTACAGTGCAGGTCTCTGCTTGAAGAAAATGTCGAGGTATCAAAGATTAAGCAACTTCCTCGACTCACCAACCAACCACTACTCCATCTTTCAGGGTGGTATATATAAGCAAAATATCATAAAGTCATTGATTACAATTGACCTAAATAGGTCTGCTGGAAAAGCTTTTTCTAAAAACCTAATTGTCGCTGGAATTAAATGCAGGTAAGTCCTTTGGGCTACGCTAGAGGCAGTTGAATCAAAAAGAGTGCAATGTGACCCTTGGAGGCTCGATGCAGTACTGCTGGAATAACTGTGCTTTGGGATCTGTAGTTCTGTTCTGGCGCAAGTTAAATGTGTAATAACCATGATTTGAGGGTTTTTGAGTGGCTTTGCCCTCTTTCTTTGACTTTCCTAGAAGGTATTAAATTTTCTCCTGCTTTGGGCCGCTGTTAAGATTTTTGCTGATACTCTTTGCCGCTACATTGATGGTTTCCGTCGCTTGCTGATACTCTTTGACGTGCTTTTTCCCTGTTGATTTGATCTGATACTCTTTAATCTCTATCTCTGGTCCTTTCCGTCAACTTCTGGACCGAACAGTAGTTCAGGGGTATCATCTAAAACGTTTACATCATCCCTTACTTCTGGTAATTGAAGCGGCATTTTAATTTGTTGTCTGTATACATCATGTTTGGCAAGTTCCGAGAGGGGAATGGAAATCTTGAGTTTTCCAATCTCCGCTTCTAAACTAAATGGTTTTTCCAATGAGTTCTTGGTGTTGACAGTGGTGAATTTATCTTTTTCATTCATACTCTCTATGTTTTCTTTTGGAATGTCAGTGTCACGATGTATGACGGTTTGTGATATTTCTGTTTTGGGAATATTTTTGGTAGGGCTATTCAGATCTTCTTTTGGGGAGGAGGGAGGTAGAGGCTGATCAATAGGAGAGTGTGTGTCTGTTACATCCTCCACAGTAACCTGATGAGGGTTTGGGACCAAGCTGTCAGCTGGTTGATTGTTGGTGACCTTTCCTTTAGTTTTGTTGAGCTTGTTACACTGAATTTTGTCACCTTGACTATGTGCAGTTATATGGCCCCATCAATAGCCACATTGTCCTCTTTGTCAAGCCCCATATCTCTGCTCTTCATGTCAAAACTTCAAAGAGAGAGAAAGTCACTTGAAAACATGTTTATCTCTGGG
>APFE030647044.1:25995-43583 GCA_000404065.3 Pinus taeda
AAAGCTTGAGGAAAAGTCAAAGAAATGTACCTTTATTGGATATGGTGTTAATGATTTTGGTTATCGCTTATATGATTACGAAAATCATAAAATCATTAGCAACAAAGATGTAATATTCAATGAAAAGGTCTTGTATAGGAATCAGTTGTAGGAAAAGAAATAGGAAAAAGAAAACAAGGAATATGCAGTTCTTGATGAAATCATTGAAAAAGTAAAGGTGCCTGAAAATAATAATAATCGACAACCACAACAACAGTGACCACCACAACAGCAACAGGCACCCCAAACACCTGAAAGTGGTGTTAGAAGATCTACCAGGATAAGTATACCCCCTGAACGATACTCTCCTTCATTATATTATTTATTGTTGACTGATTCCGGTGAACCCGAATGTTATGAAGAAGCAATGCAGGTTGAAAGCAGGAAGAAGTGGGAGGTAGCCATGGAAGAAGAGATGGACTCCTTAATGCATAACCAGGCTTGGGATTTAGTCAGGTTGCCTGCAGGAAAAACTACATTGAAGAATAAATGGGTTTACAGGTTGAAGGAAGAAGATGGAGGAAAACAGAGGTACAAAGCTAGACTTGTGGTGAAGGGGTTTGCACAGAAGAAAGGTATTGATTTTGATGAAATACTTTCTCCTGTTGTTAAAATGACTTCAATCAGAACTATTTTCGGTTTAGTGGCAGTTTAAGATTTGCATCTTGAGCAGTTAGATGTAAAGACAACCTTTCTCCATAGGGATTTGGAGGAAGATATATATATGCATCAGTCATGAGGATATGAAGCGAAAGGGAAGGAGACACTAGTGTGCAGGTTGAAGAAGAGCTTGTATGGCTTAAAACAGGCTCCAAGGAAGTGGTATCTAAAATTTGACAAGTTTATGTCTGAACAAGGTTATACTAGATGTCACTCTGATGATTGTGTTTATCTGAAAAAGCGAAATGATGGAAGCTATATTATATTATTATTGTATGTAGATGACATGCTTATTGAAAGATCTAACATGCAGGAAATAAATGTGCTCAAAAGACAATTGGCAAATTCATTTGCAATGAAGGATTTGGGAGCTGCAAAACAAATCCTTGGTATGAGAATAACTAGAGACAGGAAAAATCGTAAATTAACATTGTCTCAGAATGAGTACATACAAAAGGTGTTGAAAAGGTTTAATATGCACAATGCAAAACCAGTTAGTACACCTTTTGCTAGCCATTTCAAACTTAGCAAGGAAATGTGCCCAAAGACCCAAGAAGACATGGATTATATGTCTAAAGTTCCATATGCATCAGCAGTTGGAAGCTTAATGTATGCAATGGTCTGCACAAGGCCTGATATTGCACATGCAGTGGGAGTTGTAAGCAAGTACATGAACAATCCATGAAAGGAACATTGGATGGCAATGAAATGGATTCTCAGATATTTGAAAGGTACCACAAATCAAGCATTATGCTTTGGTGGTTCAAACATTTCTCTACAGGGATATGTTGATGCAGACATGGCAGGTGACAGAGATAACAAGAAGAGCACTATAGGATATGTATTTACTGTAGGTGGAACAACTGTCAGTTGGGTTTCAAAAATCCAAAGTGTTGTTGCACTTTCTACAACAGAAGCAGAGTATGTTGCTGCTATAGAGGCTAGTAAAGAAATGATTTGGTTAGTTTATGGGTGAATTGGGTAAGGAGCGTGATATGGGCACGTTATACAGTGATAGCCAAAGTGCCATTCATCTTACAAAGAACTCAACATTTCATTCCAGGACTAAACACATGCAGATCAAGTACCATTTCATACAATCAGTTATGGAAGATGGAAAGTTGAAGCTGGAAAAGATACACACTAGCCAGAATCCTACAGATATTGTAACAAAAGTTGTAACTAGGGAGAAACTGAGAATATGCTCAGTTTCAATTGTTCTTCAAGGATGACGATGAAGATGAGAAACAACCACGTCCAAAGAGGAGCCATTGTCCAGCAAATGTAGCAATGGAGTTGCTACAATCATTCTCCAAGTGGGAGATTGTTGGGTGTGGAGCATGATTTTTCAGAGGTCTTTGTTTCATCCGGATGTATACCCCAGGAAGTTTGTACACCCCTCCATGTGGGGGGGTTGCGAGGGGGACTTGTCCACCCGGCGGGGGTTCAGGGGTGCTGATCCCCCCCAGCTAGGGGGGTTTGGGGGCTAGCGGTCCCCCAACGAGGGTTTCGGGGGCAGCGCCCCCGAAGCTAAAAACAAATGTAAAATTGCCTTATAAAAGTATAGTAATTTCTAGTCAATCTGGGTCGTTCGTTAGGCGGATGATCTGACGGTAGAACTTATGTTTAGTTTAGGGTTTTTTGCCCTAGAAGGCAACCCCTCTTTGTGTATGAGGGCATTGTATTTGAGGCTGTGTAATAGATGTGTATTCTCTGAGTGAGAAACAGAGAGGTGAGACTGTGAGAGAAAACAGAGGATATTACAGCGGATCTGCTATAGGTTGTATCTCTTCATTTTGCTGGATAATAGAAAGGAAGGATTGGTTGTTCGGGGTGGACGTAGCCCAAACTGGGTGAACCATGTATATCTGTGTCTCTCTTGTTTTATGTGTTTTTTGTGTTTATATTTCTACAATATTTTATGTATCCCATTGCTTCATAATATATAATTTTCTAACAAAGGTGTCAAACCTAGATATGAACTCAGGTCACTCTCATCCAAACTATCTATGTGTGACAGGAACTCCTGGGTTGCTCTCTTGAATATTGTATGCAAGTGAATGTGACTGCAGAGTCACTCTCAAGAAGCCTTCATGCATGTGACTATGGCATAATACATCTAAAACCCAGAGTTGCTCCCTTAGTTTTGTTGTGCGAGTGACCCTGATGTCTTGTTCGCTCCCAAGACCACTTTGTGTGAACGACCGGGGATCAGAACCTCCCGATTTGCCTCTGAACCTACAGTCGCTCCCGTAAGCCTTCGTACCAATGTCCAAGGGTCTATAGTCACTCTCATAGGCTTATGTGCTAGCGACCATGGACCAAAATTCCATGTTCTGTGCAAGCGACCAAGATCCAGAAGACCCTAACCCATAGTGAACCTTTCACCTATGATTTCAGATCCTTGAGTGAACTCCTTCCGTCAAACCTGTGCGAACCAAGACAAAAGAGAAGAGAAGATGTGTCCAAATGATCTTGAGGTCTCTTCTATTTGTAGGTTTTCCTGAGGGTTCACTTGGGGTTAAGACTGACCCAAGCAGTTACTCATGTGGTTAGGGTCGACCCATTCCATACTACATGTATGAATAAAATAATTCATAACTCAAATTTCGCTTGACCAAATTGGATTATCTTTATGTTTATTTTGGTCATCTCAAAAAGAGGAATCTAATGAAATCATTATCTCGGTCATTTTAATTGGCCAAGGTGGAATTTGACCACAGTTGCAAAAATTAACACTCCCTCTCAGCTAGTGAGAATTCAACCTGCTAATATTTGTCCATCGAACAATATGCCATTCTGGAGTCTTCAAGTGTCATCACATATCATCATGGATCATATATATCATGTACTCATCATGCCATGTCTATCTCAAGTATCTCATCATCACAAATCATCATTGTACATCTTGATCTATCATTCTCTTATTCCCGATTATCTCTTGATTGTTCGTGATCATATGCTAAACATTCTCGGATCTATAAGAAGAAGAATTTGATACCGGAGGGGAGCTCAAGCTACCACCTTCTATAAATCATGCTACTATCTAGAATCTCTACCAACAAGCTACTACCTAGATCATCATCAATCATCATGAGAGAGCATATAATCAGGTAGCTCATCTTAACCTGGAATCACAACAGGGAGCAAAAGATTCCATCCATACCGAGAAATAGGATAAATAATCACATAGGGGAGTAAACCCTCAACCCTCGATCACATAGGGGAGTACACTCTCGACCCTAGAATTTTAACGGGGAGCTTTACCCTCAACCCAAAATCATATCGAGTCATCTTAACCCATCATATTGCCTACTAATCTTCCCATCAATGACCCAAAATAGTCATGTGGTAGAACACTTGCATCATAATCTCCTTAGGTTGTACACCCCCAAGCATACCCTCAACTCGTTGGCCAGATGAAGAGTGATATTCCCAACAAGCCCTGCTTATGGGTATGATGCCAACTAGGGTATACTTTGTTAAGACCACGATAGGGTGAGCTACAACTCCAACCTTATGGGTAACAGATATGGGTAACTCCCTATGGTCCAAAGACATATAGGGTAACACCCTATTGTACAAAGTTCCCTCAACCCTAGGATCCCTTATCCCTGAATTCCTCACCTTGGGAGCTCACACAGGGGGAAGAGTTGGCTTAGTGTCCTCAATTAGCATTGCTCTCATCATACTCAAATTTGGTATTTCCTTGTCTCAATAGCAGTTGTTACTTGTCCATATAGAACATCAAATCATGTCAAATCATATATAATCATATAAATCACAAAACTATACCATAATCATCCTCCCTCTAAAGGAGGTGACAACCACAAGCCTAAGCTATTTCAATCAATCATCAGATGCTATGTCAAGTTCAACAACATCTTCAACATCAAATAAGAGTATCCAAGGATTTTCCTTTCATTATTCAAAAACATTTTCCAATGGCTTTGCAATATGGAATTTATTTCCCAAATTCCATAAATCGATTCATCATGCCATGATACATCATTTCGGGTTTCATAAGCCATCTCCCTCTAATTTAGATCATCATAGGCTCATCACTTGTCACAAGTAGATCATTAGGATATAAAACCAAAACCATACCTTGGAACTCATCAACCTGACTTCATCAGATAATTGTCAAATATAGACATATCAATATTGCAATGCTCTAAGAATAATGCCTTGCTAAGCTAACATAGTCATCCTTACATAACTCAATGTTGTACCATCAACCATTAGAGTTTAGAAGTCGCATCACGACCATTATCAAACTCATCAATATCACATTATCAATTCTTTCAACCAAGAGATAGGTGGAGCTCATATAAAATCATGACTCCAACAAGTTGTCAACCATGCATTGTCAATCCAAACTTGATTAAGTCATTCTCATAATCATAAAACCAGACATTTTTGTCAGTGGGTGCAAATGCATACACCAAGGATTAGTCATGCAAGTTCCACTTTCATGTTGAATCACAATTATCATTATTTCAACCATTGTGCTGAGAATAAGGAGGCTAATGTCTGAATCCCCACATAAGTCATCATGCCCACATAGTATTGATATCAGGGCAAATCAACAATTGTCAAATCATATCACTAGGCATCAAGTCAAGTCCAAATCTTTATCACATCAATTCAAAGTTATTGTCAACCATCATGACAAAACACTTTTCATATACACCAGTAATGCCAAATCATGCCAACCTCTTGTGACACAAACCTAGTGTCATATCTATATGTATGTCCCAGTCACCTGCAAACACAAGTTCAATTTGCATGTTCATGTTATGGAAAACGTTCCTACTAGTAGATGTAGCCATCTGCAACACATCTATGGATCTAACATCTTCCATGTGACCATATGATTTCATGCATAATACTTCATTATATGATCAACAATTTAACTCAACAACTTCATAAGTCGGTTAACAATGGTAGAATATGCCAGGGACATCATGATTCAGAGTTCAGACAACTTTAGAAAGCTTCAAATGATGGTTAACAATAGTCAAACCCTTGGTCTCTCTCTTCAGGTTATCATGAGAGTGACTTTAGTTGCATGGACGTTGTCTATGCCTTCGTATGTGTGAGTCCAAGGAAGGAATTTCCTAGATTTGTGACTGTGTCTGGAGAAGAAACCCTAATTTTTGTAAGGGCTTCATATCTAAGACTGTTGTAGATCAATACTGTCATATACACATAAATCATACTTCAATGGGATAGAATAAAAATAATAATAAGGGTAAGACTCTTGAGAAGAGATTCTCCCTCTGCTAGGGATCTGCATCTTTCACCTTCATTCATGTAAGCAACATGTATTTACTAGATTCATGGAACAACGGATCTTTCAGGTCATAAACATATGACTATCATCATCATGACATCAATATTTCATCAAAGCTTAGACTCAACAGATCTCATAATTTCATCAGGTTATTGCATCCAGTTTAACCATATGCCATCAAGACAAGACCACATGTAGTAAGAGGTCTAGAATATCAATCTTACACTTGTATATCAAGGTTATCATGACTAATGAGATCAAATTAGGTCATTCAATAAAGCTTTATCAAAACAACAAGAGTGTCAATCACTCTTTCCATATGCTTTCATCATGTTGATAGCAAGCATTACCATCAGACTCATGTATAGGAGTCAATAAAATCCATCATGCCAAGTATCAAGAGTATCATTTACTAAATCCAAGGTGCTAGCCTTCTTTATAGGATCAAGATGTCCAACGGATAGATCATAGATGATAGAAAAACATCAAGTGTATCAATGTATCAACATTAGATAGCCTCATAGAATTCAAGAAGGTAAAAATGTTCAACACCAAGTGCATAATTTCATCATAGAAGACATATATCCAAGTCACTTTCATATGCATGTATGATCCATTAAATAAAGTGTCATTCTCATCATACCTTAGGGCTTACCGAGCCAATAGTTGAAACACAACATACCATGCATATCTTGCAGTATTCAAATACCTAAGCACCTACTTATTAGTCATAGGCCACTTGAAGCACTTTGTCATCTTTTCATTCAAAACCTCTTTATCTCTTTCCAAATCTGCATCTCAAATTGATCCTCAACAAGGATATACACATCTCATCATCAAGGAGCTTAGAAACATCCATATACTCAAATACATATGCAGGAAGTAATAAACATAATCATCATATCCATAAGTCTAACAAGTAAGAAGCGTCATAAGTAAAGAAATACTTATCTTCAATGAGAGGTGATCCTCTCCCTCTTGAACCAATATTCAAGAGCCATCAATGTCCATCATCCATATGCCAATGTTGCCTTAAAGAATCTAAACAAATCTGTTAGGGATTATCCCCTCTAGGGCTTATAAATCTCCCACAAGTGATTGAGAATCTTCTCATTGACCATACTATATCTCATATAGTTTCCATAAACCAAGGTTTGCTCTTCAACCCTAAACTCATAGAATCCATCAAACCCCAATAATCAATATGCCTATGGTTATCTTCAAACCCTAGAATTCTTTTAGGTATCCCCCATCCTCTTCTTGCTTCCATCAAAGGTGTAATCACGGGGTGATCTCGATGACTTTTCTTCAGCCCAACTCTAATTCCATGTTAAATTTTCTTACGGTGACATTTCTCTTTGTTATGATAGTTGCATTCCATCATTAATACATTAAGTTCACCCCATATCATCATTGCATTAGTCATATCTACACCGTTGTCAATCAACATATGCAACTACATAGAAAGAAACAACATCACCAACATCATCAATGTAATGGGATATAAAAGGAACAGTAGAAGAAAAGCATGCACACATGTAGAGACACCAGGATTGGTCCAAGACTAGGGAAAAACCCACTATGGGGAAAACCCTTGCAAATTTTCTCCTTCTTAGATCATCATCAAATGAAGCAGCAAAAGAGAGTACAATGATCCATAACTTTGTTTATGTAGCAAAACAATAATATATGAAATATATCTAATCATGCTAGGAATTAGAACCCTGATGGTTGTAATGTGTTGTCACAAACTAATGTCAATTGTTGTATATTGTTGTCACTGTTAATGAGCCCGATACATATGTTTGCAGCAGAAACCAACAAATCAAATCTGCATATCTATAGATATGTGTAACAGTAGAGAGAAACCCAAATCTACCTTATCATTGAAGGCAACTGAAGCCAATGTGTTAAACCCTAGATCTGAACTCAGGTCGCTCTTATCCAAATTGACTGTGTGCGACCAAAACTCCTAGGTCACTCTCTCGAATATTGTATGCAAGTGATTGTGACTGTAGAGTCTCTCTCAGGAAGCCTTCATGTTTGTGACTTTGGCATAATACTACTAAAATCCAAAGTCACTCCCATATTGTTGTTGTGCGAACAACCTTGATGTCATGGTCGCTCCCAAGACTACTTTATGTGAGTGATGAGGGACTGAAACCTTCTGATCTGCTTCTGAACCGGGAGTCACTCCCATAAGCCTATGTGCCAACATCCAAGGGTATATAGCCACTCTCATAGGCTTATGTGCTAGCGACCGAGATCCAAAATACCCTAACCTAGAGCGAACCTTTTGCCTGTGATTGCAGATCCTTGAGCAAACTCTTTCCATCAAACTTGTGCAAACCAAGACAAAATAGAAGAGAATATGTGTCCAAATGATCTTGAGGTATCTTATATTTATAGGTTTTCCTTAGGGTTCACTTGGGGTTAAGACTAACCCAAGAAGTTACTCATGTGATTAGGGCTGACCCATTCCATAATACATGTATGAATAAAATAATTCATAACTCAACTTCCGCTTGACCAAATTGGGTGATCTTTAGGTCGATTTTGGTCCTCTCGAAAATAAGAATCTAATGAAATCATTATCTTGGTAATTTGAGTTGTCCAAGGTGGAATTTGACCACATTTGCAAAAATTAACATGTCAGCCACCAGAACCAAGATGTTTCTCTTTGAGATTAGCCATATTTACCCCCTAAATATTTAGATCTATGTGTTTGCTTGAGTTTATGTTGATGAAGGACTATTGAACCAAGTCCCTGAATTATCTCTTTTCAAACTATGTGACATATGGAGTGCAGCAGAAAGCTCTACTGATAATATTCAAAGGCACTCCACTCGGATGCCCTAGGCATTGACCCCTTTCTCTCAACCCAAGGGTTGTCTCTAGGAGGATTCTACATATTCTAAATAAATTGTGTAACATAAAATATAAAAAGCTACAACATGTAACTTGAGATTATGAAACACCATAAAAACAAAGTTATAGAGAAAATACCAAGTTGACTTGATTGAAGCAAATTTCAAGAGGATTCAAACAACCTTTAACTACCTTTGACCACACCTCTAAAATTGTAGTGAACTGAGGTATGGAATTTTAACCACATGTACATGAAGATATTATATCTATATCCTCCAAGTTTTGTGTAACATCTCAGAACAAAAGTTATAGAAAAAATATCAAGCTGACATATTTGAAGCAAATTACAGGAGCATTTAGGAAGCCTGAAATTATAGTGAACCAAGGTCTAAAATTTTAATCAGAAGTACATGAATATTTTCTATTTTTATCCTCCAAGTTTCATATTTGAAACATCCAAGAAAAAAAGTTATAGAAAAAATTTCAAGATGACTTATTCACTCCAATAAAACACATTTTGGCTTCCATATTTAGACTCTAAGAATCACTCAAAAAATCATTCCTTAGCTCTTCCAATGACTTTAGATCCCTTTTTGCTTGGATTGTATACAAATGAACTTATGTGCCCTTTATTTATAGTGTTTGTACATTCATTTATGGGGTTGACTTGTAAAAATAGTTGGATTAGCCTACTTGTACATTAGTTGGGTCATCTTTGCAAAATATCCCATATCTTCCCATACTTATGGAATTAGAGGGAGTGTCATATATTTTTGGAAAGGTATCATAATAGTATTTCTAATCATATATCCTATGCTCCCATTTTAGCTAGCTAATTAGAGTAAAAATGCATTCAAAGATAGGGTATCCAAACGGAGCATCAAAAGTCCAAAACTGATATTTCCAACAATCTTCATTTTCCAATCTATTATTAAACATAAGTAGACTCCCCTTATCTCTAACATCAATGACAAAAACATTTCCAACAATCTCCCCCTTTGTCATTGATGACAACTTGTGCCTACAAATTCTCCCCCTTTGACATTAATGGAAAAGGGATGCTCCCCATGAACTTGTGCTTCTCATTATCTGTAACTCTTATTATGGATGAAACTTTTCTTAGTGTCTGAAACTCTTCCTTTATTTGCAAATTCTCTTAGCGGCTGCGACTACTCCCCTTGTCTATTATGCACATTCTCCCTCTTCGGCGTCAATTGCAAAGGGGAATTTTTACTTATGGCTACAATTTCTTCCCCTAAGATCATATTAGCAAAGAAATTACTTCCTCTGATCACTTACTTCTCTTTTTTATGTAACTAGGCCCCCCCTTTCAAGATTGTGTCCATTTGTCCTTGCATGGAACATGTACTATTTTGTATCTCTACTCTCAAGACTACTCCCCCTATGCTTCCCCATGAGCTTATGCTCCCCTTTTTCTACAACTTGACTCTTTTGACATCAAAGGGATACTTCCCTTGAACTGATTCTTCTCCTTATTTGAAACTCTCCCCTTTTTTCTTTTCTTGTCAATTGAATTTCACCATTCACTTGACTTTTAACCACTAATCCATATCCTACAAACTCTCCATTTCATCGTCTTTCTCCTACAACTCACTCTCAAAATTTCCCTTCTTCTTAATGTTGCCTAGGGTGTTGTAGACTTTTATTTTTGTTTTTCATTGATGAGTTGTCAAGCATGTTACTCTCATAGAGGAATTTTCTTTATTTTAATCTTATTAAGGAAATATACATTGTTTGGAGACCTAATTTCATTTTCCAGTAATCTTTTAGAGCATGCCCTCCTTATTTTACAACCTTTAGAATAAAATGTCATGTCATGTCATTTGTCAACTTACACTTAAAATATTTTTCTTTAAACCTTCAACATGTTGGACTTGGAAACACTCCCCATGTGTTTCGCAACATGCGCTTATTAGCCTCTTGAGGATCAATGAACTTTGGCGATATGTCAATTTCCTAACACCTGCTGGTTTTGGTATAATGACAATCCTCATCTCAACAAGTGTTATTAGATCCGGAGGTCTCGAGTTTGGAACACCCCTGAATCGCACTAAGCGGGAGATTGTAAGACTTGGAAACACTCTTCGTGTGTTTCATGACATGTTCTTGATCGCCTCTCGAGGATCCGTTAAATATGGCGAGACATCTATTTACTAACACCCATGGGTTTTGGTGTAACGACAATCATGATCCCAGCACAACAAACTTGACATATTTAGCTTTAGCATTTTCATTGTCAAGGCTAACTATTATGTTACCCATTCTTTGCGCTTGTGTTATCTCCAAGAGTGAAAATACCACGTTTGACTTCCATTATAGAGAAAAAAAATCTGATTTTATCCTCTATCATATGATGCAAACATCCACTCTCTATATACCATTGGATTTCTTTGTTTTGAACACATAGAGTTAGACCACATTCTTCCTGCTTTTCTTGCTTCCTTCTCCATGCCTTTGTTTTTTTATTTCTATTTATGACAATATCTTCTTCTCTACTTTGATTTGGAGGCCTCAGTGTACTACTTGTACAGTCATGAGCTTTGTGCCCAAAAATATTGCACTTGAAACATTCAACATTATCAAATAAGGGGGCAAATGAATTGTAATTTTTGACAACATTCTCATTAAAACTTCTAGGATTTTTGCTCACACAACCATTCCTTGAGATCTTATATGATCCCCTACTCTTATTCCTCATATAATCGTTTCTTACATATGCTTTGCAATCTATTGTCTCATGACAAAAATTATTACATGCAAAACAATAGCCACAAAAGATATTTTGATACTCGGATGTAAAAGACCTTCCTGGGGGAGTTATTCTTTTGAATCTGTTCCTAGATCTTAGCTCATACTCATTTCCTTGTGCGGTGCTACTTTCTTAACATAACTTTCATGTTTCTTTCTGCATTTATATTATGATGTCATTGAGCTTGACTTCCCCCATGGAATTTTCATGATAACCAAGATTTGTTTTAACAAGATAAGATCTTTGGAAATTTAGAATATCATCTAAGACTTTAGAGCTCTTTCCAATCCTTAAAACTTTGATTCAACTAATCATTGGTCTTTTCTAAATCCTTTCTCAAGGAGACAATCTCAACTTATAGTTTCTCACAATGTCTTTCCTTTTTCTTGAGTTGACTTAGCAATATTTCGTCTCCTTTCTTTGCCTCTTCTAGTTATAAATTTATGAGAGAGATTGTTGATTTATTTAGATCATGATTCTTTTCTTTCTCATATTTATGTAATATCTTGTCTTGTTTTTCATTCTTGCTTATGAGTTTCTTTATTAGTTCTCATTCAAAATCTGCCTCACCTTCTTCTTCTTTTGAATATGATTTCCCTTAATCAGCAAAGTATTGGGCCTCCATAGCCATGAATAGGAATTCCTTTTCGTCATTATCAGATGCATATCCATTATTTTTTTCTGATGAGCCACCTCTTTCTTTTTAATACTCATAAGATTTTCTCTTATCTTTATGTTCTTATTTATAATTACTATTATCCAAAATTACACGTGGAAATAGAAGCAAGATGACTTATTATTCTATAATTATGATAGAATAATAGCTTACATTTGTGTGCCCCAGGTCTTATTTTCATGGATTGCACTTCTTCTACATCTACTTCACCTTAATCTTAAGTTTGAATCTTCATTTTGATGATCCACAACATGAGCATCCATGGCATTGCCTTTGGTAGTTCCTCTTAAGATAGATTGCATTTCTTCTACTTTTGATACATTGTTAGAGGAATTGAAATCTTTAACCTCTATTGTTTTCTTTGAATATTTGGAGGTTGCTTCATCTTGAGCTGACTTTTCTCTCTTCATTTTGTATGCATTATGAATGTCATCTCTCTCATAGATGTTTTTTTAACTTATACAACATTTATTTTGTTGTTTCATAATCAATCACCTTATATGAATCTGATTTCGATAAGCCACTTAAGATGGCATTCGTGACTTTTGCATTATGATTATCATCCTTCCTTCCATCTAGTGCATATTTCCAAGCATTAACACCAAAATACATAAGATATGCCCTTGTCATTATCTTCTAGAAAGCATAATTTGATCCATAAAACAATCGAGTTCTTTTTGTGTAAGAGTTATTTTGATTAACCATGGTCCCTTTGAGATCTTCCTTCTAGTGGTTAGGCTACTTTTGAAGGAAATACTTGTGATAATAATTGTTGGAATTCATAATTATACCGAGACAAGGGGGTTTTTAGAAATATATAGGGCAAAAGATAGGATGATTTCTATATCTATGATAACTACTCATGATATCTTTTACCTTTTCTTGCTTATTATATTCTTCTATTATTATTATGTTCGTTCTTATCATAAAACAACTATCAAAACAAGAAGAACAATAGTACACAAGAACACAAGATATAGGCTACAATCCAGGGCCAAAACTCTCCATTTGAGAGGAAAACCTGTAAATCTTCTCTCTTCTTATAGATTCTTCATTAACAAATTACAAGACCTCTATACCAAGATAAATACCCTTCCAAGACCAATTCCAACCTCTCTTGATGATGTGCTTCCTTTGGGTTGATTTTTGTAGCTTGGGAGGTACTCCAAGCCTTGAGAATTGAGGGTTTGGAGGAAGGAGCTCCACAAGTGACCTTGTGGGCTTGAAACCCAAGCCTGGGGTTTTGCACCCATTGATGTTTGGACCAAAACCATGACAATATTTCAACATGTGATAAATGGAGATGAGAGAGGACGTTGAGAAGAATCCAATGCAATGAAAAGCATCGAATTCTAATGTCTACAAGTGAATTGTGGGTAAAGAAGGACATGAAGGCAAGTTGGCCTTGTGTCAGAGGTTCCCTTTGGAGGGATGTTCGATCCCCACATAAAACATATAAATAAGAGACCTTATGAGACCTCATAGAGACATCTAAGGGAGCATTCACATCAACATACCTCTGTTGTGGTTCTGAGGCAAGAGATAGGAGACAATGTAGTCGAGTTTTTTGTGAAGGCTTCTCTGCATTTTTGGAGTAGATCTTATGTGGAACAGGTCGCAGCTCAAGGCAACTAGTAAGGTGACTTAAGATCGGGTTTATGGGAATAATTAAGGTGTCTCCCTTGCCAGATAAGGTCGTTGCTAAAGAATTAAGTTTGGAGTATGTTTCTGTGCTTAATTAAGTGTAGGTGTACCTCTACCCAAGGGCCACAGGGAATTGTTGTAGAAATATATTGTGTGGAGGATTGTTGAGGGTCAAGAGGCCTAATTTAGAGCCATTCTCCCCTAGATGCGGTCTATCTAAGGCATGTTGCAGGTGTATAGTGAGCAGCGAAGTGGAATGGAGGGTCGATACCTTTGTTAGAAGGTTCAGATTTCTTGTTGTAGCTTAGCCGCAGGCAGTAAGGTGCCTTGTGGAGGAACCCAAGGCTAAACTAATGCATTAAGAGGGATGGAAGTGACAACGAGTGAACTTGACTTGTTGAGGAATGGAACCGCAGTGTTGAAGCAAGGTTTAGGGCTGTTGTTGGATGCCCTAAATAGAGCTTATAAGTATGCACAGAACCCAAGGCAAGAGGACAATAACAATGAGTTGCAGATGGAGTCTTTATTGATGATTGGATGCTAGAGGATGAGTGTTATATGAGAGGAAAAATTGAGGATTATGTTGGCATCCAAGAGGAGGGGTTTCTTAGATGATTGGATGCCCTAACTAGGAGCAGATGCTACAGCTAGATTGGTCACTCGTGGTCTGTTGGAGGGCAGCGTGAGAGTGGACCAAGTGCAGACAGTGGATTAGGAATTTATGGTTTTTTGGAGGGCATCGTGATAGTGCCCAAGTTGGAGACTGGTCTGCACCATATTAATTGACTTAGGTGGTTGCTATAGTGGTAGAAGAAGATCTCAAGGGTCTGATTAGCCAAGAGTAGTTTGACTAGCCCTTGACTTGCATGTGGGGAAGGACATCTATAGTAGAAGATGGGAAATCCTCCTAGCTCGTGTTCATTGTGGGAGATGAACATCTTGCAGTGATAGGTGGCAGCCCTCTAAGCCCTATGTTGGTCTTCACTAGAGCAGCGCAAGAATACCATAGTGGGTTGAAGTCCTTGAGTAGCTGAGAAACAACAATGGGCAGATTGAGAGTTGTTCACAAACGAAGTTGTGAACAACTTGACATGAGTCTCGATATGTTTTGCCCTTAATGGACTAAGGCACAACTATTGAGCAAATTGGATAGTCAAGATTCAATGGCTAGATGGAATTGGATCATTGATAGATGCATTGTTGCAGATTGGAGTCGAAGGACCAGAAGGTACATGGTACAACTGAGAGGAGCTGAGAGAGAAGGTGACAGCCAGATGGTCAGAGTATCTTGTTGAGGGTAGATTGGTTGTCTATGGATTGACACCAAGCCCCAATTTTGTATTCTTGTACTAGTGGATATTTGAGGGCCATTTCCTTGGTACGTGCACACTAGACTATTGTATTATTCAAGTTGATTAATATAAGGAAGTTGGGTGGTTGTACACATTTTGTAAAAAGTTGTCTATATTTTGTGCACTAGTAGTTTTATTGTTAGAATGTATATTTTCATAGCCATAAACTTGATGTATATGAAATCTTCTGGAATGCTATGTGTTATCATTGGTATGTCCAACATTTTGGGTGAAAACTTCACCCATCTTCACTTCACCGGTATGTTTGAAACGTCGAACATACTAGTGATACACACACAACATTCTAGAAAATTTCATCTACATCAGAATTATTGTTGTTTATATTCGACTGTGCAAAGTAGCTTCATTGTGATTCTTGGTTTTGTGATGTCAGAGATTTAAGATTCTATCCCAGACACCAAGATCGTGGAAAAATAACATGGTATTAGAGCATGTCTATGCTACTTTGAGGGACAGTGAATCAGAGTGTGCACAACAAAGCAACTATGAGGGAGTTGTGGGTGTCTAGATCATCGAGTAGGGGGTTCAGCCAAAGACATGCATATGTGATCTCTATAGACTACATGGTGAGATGGGTTGGGATTTATGGTGGATCATTGGTGAACCTAGTGCACTTAAGTATATTGTGTGACGGTTTGCAGGTCATGGACTTCCTATGTCTTGTCATGGATGGTTGGGACAACTCAAGGACGTCTTTGGAATAAACAAGATCAAAATGATTGAGATGGCTTCATGTGACGGACTGTAGATTGGTGGGCTAAAGTCTTCATTGGATAATGATGCCTACGTATTCGAGATTGGAAGGATTTGCACGAGCAACATTTGATCCAGGAGGATGAGTGCTTGTAGGAATGAGCCAATGGAGATTTTGTAGGCTCAAAGGGAGTTTAGCCTCAAAGGGAGAAGCCCTATGGAGAATTGGGATCTTCAGGTTCAGATGTGATGAGGCAGAGACACTACCAAAATTGCAAGGTTAATTCCATAAAGTATGTTCTAGTGATGGATGCTAGATGGGCTAGTGTCGTCGGATGATGATTGTTACTTCCTAGCCTTGAAAGTACCTCCCTCGGTAAGAGGGATTGTTGATTTTTGTATCTTGGGAGGTACTCCAAGCCTTGAGGATTGAGGGTTTGGAGGAAGGAGCTTCACAAGTGGCCTTGTGGGCTTGAAACCCAAGCTTGGGGTTTTGCACCCATTAATGTTTGGGCCAAAACCGTGATGAGACTTCGACAAGTGATGGATGGAGATGATAAAGGACATTGAGAAGAATCCAACGCAATGAAAATCATCGAATTCTAAGATCAACAAGTGAATATATTAATGTTTATATGTTATCGTGGGTAAAGAAGGACATGAAGGTAAGTCAACCTTTTGTTAGAGGTGCCCTTTGGAGGATTGTTCGATCCCCGCATGAAACATATAAATAAGAGACCTTGTGAGACCTCATAGAGACATCTAAGGGAGAATTCACATCAACATACCTCTGTGATTTAGTGTGGTTCCAAGGCAAGAGAATGGAGACAGTGCAACTAACTTTTTTGTGAGGGTTTCTCTACATTTTTGGAGTAGATATTACGTGGAACATGCCACAACCCATGTTTTGGAGAATTTAGCATCTATGAATAAATACTAATTCCCTAGGTAATAGTTGTATCTAGAACAACAATTTAAAGTGTTTTAGACTTTTCCTATAAGCAATAGATAAGATGAGAAGATAGAAGGCCTACTTGTAGTTTTGCTTTCCTCTCGTCTCCCTTGTATCGATTATGTCCCTCCTTCCCATGATTAATCCACTTGAGAAGTAATCTGTAAACACAACAGAAGACAAAAATCGATCAAAGCATATGATCTATTGAATATAAGTGAAAGGAATCAGATACAATTCACACACATAAGCATTATGAAATAATACAAACATTTGGGAAAAAGATTCAAACACTTTATTAGATAGAAGAAAGAATTACAACCATTGGTGTCTGATTCAAAGCCATTCCTCCAGCTTGGATACCATCCACATCACATCAAAATCATGACAAACTTGTAGCATCATTATACTTGCTTCAAAGCCAAATCTCATAGCAGCATTATCTCCTTACAATTCAACATAATCCAGCCCCTAAGCACTTAGATGAGTGGTCAATTTATAGGAAGATGAAGGAGGTTTTGTCATTAATGGTGGCATTGAATGTCCTTCCATACTTAGAAGTAGTTCCATGGAGGAAGGGATGAGAGGATAGGATGCACCTTAACTCATTCCTCATC
>APFE030647047.1:0-57081 GCA_000404065.3 Pinus taeda
GTCTCAATCTCTACTAGTGCACGAGCTAATTGTTCTATTTCTTTTTCCATTCTTTCATTTTCTTTTGAATTATTATGTGAAAAAAAAAGTTATAAAATAGATAAAAGAGGTATGTATTTAAAGATTATGACATATGTCAAGAAAAAATATATTAAAAGGTGTGAATTTTTTTTTTAAACTATATATTTGAAATTTAGTTGGTTAACTTTATATGTGTTTGTAGTTTCATTGACAACAGAATTGTCTTAAGAAAAAATAATGTAAAAAATAGAGATAATTGAAAGGTAGTTATAAAAATGGAAGTTTTAATGTATTTGTAGCCCAAACCACTAGTTTTGTCATGTTGAACCTTTATTTGAAATAACCAACTTATTAAACACATATGCTAGAGTTGTGACACCCACCCAAAAAATTTTATTGAAAATAATGCATGCACACTTCGAGAATGCACACATATATTTGTTGGGTAAAAATGCTCAACAAGAAAATGCATGTGTTCCTATTAAACACAAAATTTACCCAAGAGAAATGTGTGTGCGTTCTTGTATAGAGAAAAATTATGAAACAAGAACATGCACATTATTTTTCACATTCCCACTAGAAAGCACTAGCTCTCCACCACCCCACACCACCCCCCCCCCCCCCCCCCCCCCCCTTCTCTCTCATGTGACCCCAATGACCATATCATGGGTTAATGTTATTAATATGAGTGGCAAGTGGGGGAAATATATGGGGGTGGTGATGCATATTGATTATATCTAGACGGAAGCATGTGACATGGAAAGTATTTTGGAGAACTCACCTAAAAAATAGATCAAAGATACAAAAATTAAGATGTCGTATAAAATTCAGGATGATTTAAAACAAGCTAAAGTAGAGATCAAGAAGAATGGGGATGAGCTAACTAAGATAAAAAACCTTAATGAAGCATTCATTAAGTATTGAGTTCTTATAATATTTCAATTATTTGGACCATAACTCTCTCTCTCTCTCTCTCTCTCTCTCTCTCTCACACACACACACACACACACATGCACACATGCACACACACTTTATTTCCCTCTCTCTTTGTCTATTTTCCCCCTTTCCCTTTACCCCTTTCTCTATCCCTCCATCTCTATATTTCTCTACCACACTCGTTGAACCTTCCTCTTTCTCCATATTTATTACTCTCCCTCGCTCCCTCACTTTCTATCTATCCTTTCCTTCTTCCATTAATCCCTTCCTCACTCCCTCCCAAATGTCACACTATCTCTACCACCCATTGTCCTCGCTCTCTCTCTCTCTCTCTCTCTCACTCTCTCTCTCTCCTCCTCTCAATAACTCTCCCCCCTCCCCCTTTATCTATTTCTCTCCCTCTCACCCCTCTAGTACACACCCCCTTCACTCCCCCCTCCTCTCCCACCTCTACCCTCTCTCCCCATCTCTCCTACTTACCCCCTCTATCACTTTCCCCTCTAATTATCTCTCTCTCTCTCTTATACACACACACACATACTTCCCCCACTCTCCCACTCCCGCTACTTCCCTCCCTCCCTCTCTCCCTCTACATGTCTCTCCCTCTCTATCTACTTCCCTCTCTTGCCCTCTCTCCCTATCTACATAAGAACAAAAACATTAGATAACTCTTATACCTTCTAAACATTGGGTCTCAATAAAATATCAAATGCCTCTTATTTAGCTAGCATGGAAATATATACATATATTCAATGCTTTATAGTCCCTCTGCAATTCCCTTGCCCATTACTTATCATTTGAGCATAATATGCATCCATTCATGACATCCACTAATTAGAGTAATTTTTAGAGCTCTTTGATGGGTAATGGACATGCAAACTTCATTTTTACAAAGCCCAAATACACCAACAATGTTCCAATAAATCATTATCATTTTTTTGGGTGTTTTTTACCACCCAAAACTCTATGTAGGCACTCAAAAAAATCCAACAAACTTTTCACTTGAGAATGACAACTCTCTACTCCTAAAATTACTACTATAGGAACCTAAGTGTCTTTAATCTCTCTGGGTATGGCCTATATGAACTTTTTGATGTATGATCCACATGTTTTTCCCCATTTTATTACACCAGTCATGGGTCAACCCTTAAATTTTGAGATGGGTACTTAACCATGCCATATAATGAGTTCTAAGAGTACTCCACAACCACCACTCAACCTCCATAAATATGGAAGATGGTTAATTCAACTAGCCCTTCATTTAGTGAATTATGGGCTAGTAGGAAAACAATGTAATAAAATTTTGAATTCAAATTTTTGCATAGATCATTAGGTGAGGTTTATAGGGAAATAAAACTCATGGTTATTTTTCATAACCCCGTCACCAGTTCCCACTCATGGTATCATAGTATGTATCAATTCTCAATCCTTAGTCAATTTATCAACATTTTTAATTATTAAAGAATTATTTATGTATACATTATTTTAAAATTGATCATCTTGGTCCATCACTATTATGACATTTAAACATCGATACAAGCGATAATTACTAATTAGTTACAGTTATCCTTGAGTTCAAAATGGGCTTGTAAAATACCCACCCCCTAAAAGGAACATGTTCCTCAATGTTCATGACATTTTAGGTTTCATTATCGGCAACACACCATTCTAGGTGTCTCTTGTTCACTATAGTAGAGTATGGACTACTTCCTTGCAGCTAGACCAACATTGTTGCCCTTGCACATCAACATCATTTTTCATGTTCTTAATATTTCCCACTACTTCAACAATGGTATTTGTCTTCATAGCTTGGTTATTTACATACTTATAACATTACATATAGTATCTACATCAGAAAATCCTAAACCCTAAACCTTTCCATGGGAGATCTCAATTTCCACAAAACAACATACATTTCAACAAATGAAACTCTCATCTCAATACATATCTATGTGATTATCCTTTGCTTTATCAAGCTTCCATAGGGAACGATTCCATCTCACTACTCACATCAAACAGATCCATCAACACTCATGATCCCAATGAACATATGGCATAAGTGTTTCCTAGCTAGTTCATTCATGTCTCCTCTTCCTTGCAATCACTCACCCTTGTAGGTTAAGGAAATCCCCTTCTCTATTGCACAATCCTTCAGAAAATCTTCCCGATTGAGGCTTTCTTACACATTGTTAGGTCCTATAATATAGGTAATCAAATTTTGTCTCTCCAATTATTTGTTTTGGGAATCTGCTGGTAAAGTTTAGCCTATAAATTCACCAGGTATTATAGTCTAAATTATCTTTGTACAAAGGTCTCAAATTGGTCAAGTCATTGAAATTATGTTTGTCAAAAGAGGTATGTTAGTCTCGATTTGAATTGTAAGGTCCCTAACGGGTCATCAATGAGGTGATATGAGTGTCTTGTCATGAGTGAGGTGTCATGAGTAAGTTGTCAATAACCCTTTGCATTGCTAAAGGATGAAATGTCTCTAGGTTATTTTTAATTATTTTTATTTTAAATGAGATTTAATTTTATAAAATATATATAATATATTTTTTATAAAATTATTTATTTAATATTAAAATTAATTCAAAAATAACAAATCAACCCAATATATAAACTATATGAACCACATTTATTATCATGCTAAATACGTGAGCCAATAATAATTTCGCATGTAAAAGACTTAGGTAAAAGGAGGTTGAGGAAAATGAGGTAAAATGAAATTTTGTAGAGGATAATTTATTTTTTTGCTATGGAATAAAGAGGAGAAATGCACAAAACATAAAATTTAGAGAAGTATTTATCCAAAGATTTTACAGGAGTAAAAGGGGAAAGTAAAAGATACTTTACCAACCATGGCAAAACAAAACATGGTTTTTTTTAAAAACCACAGGAAGGAAATCAGTGGATGGTTTTTATAAATTATGTTTATGAATCCCATTTATTCATCAATATATAAATTTAGGGAAATAATACATGGACTTAAAAAAAGACATGGATCCCAAAACAAGATGATGGTTTATAAAATCATTTAAAGAAATATTTTGAGACTTTATTTATGAAATTCATTTACATTTTTAAGAAAAATATTTGAAAATAGTTATCAAAATATTTTGTTCCCAAATATTTTGCGACAATGATGAAGTATTTAAAATATGACGAAGGAAAATATTATGGGAAAAAAAATCAACACATAAGTATGGTTTAAATCCAAAAGACAAATAATTCATTGACCAACTAGGTGGAAAACATAAACAGACATGCAATTATTTTTAGATTTTTTACTCAAAAATAACAATCAAAGGGATGCAATTATTTTTAGATTTTTTACTTAAAAATAACATTCAAAGGGATAGCTAGTTGATACAAGTGGTAGAGTTAATCAAGTTTTAAAGGGTATCTAATAGGTTTTATGAAAACAAATTCAACCGCTCCAGATTCCAAAGTAGAAGATTAGCATTAATGAACCAATCTCCAAATTTGAAGGCTAAAGATTTTCTAGCAGTTCCATATTTCCTGCAGTTTTCCCTTTTAGATTTTTGACTCAAAAATAAGCAGTAGTCTATAACTCGACTTTTTGAAAACTTTTTCGGCGGATTTTTCCGGTCAAAATCCGGCAGCAATTTATTGGAATCCCAAGTTTGATAGCTAGTTTTTGCACAATCAATGGCTCCCAAGGGTTTTTCAGGGCGCTGAATCCAAATATGCAGTTAAAAAACCATTTTAACTGCTAAAAATCAAGATTTAACCTCATTTCTTCCGCCGGATTCCGTCACCGGAATCTCCAAAAAGTCGCATTATAGACAACTCCCAAAAATAATAGTCAAAGGGATAGATAGTTGATACAAGTGGCAGAGTTAATCAAGCTTTAAAGGGTATCTAACAGGTTTTATGAAAACAAATTCAACCACTCTATCTAAGGTAGAAGATTAGCATTAATGAACCAATTTCTAGATTTGAAGGCTAAAGATCTTCTAGCTGTTCTAGATTTCCTAGAGTTTTCCAGTGATTGTTTTTATCTTTAGTTTATTGTTAAAAAATTTTCTAGAAATAAAGTCATAGCTAGCAACAACTTTCCTCTAAATATTCAACAGAACAACTGAATTTTCCCAAAATTCCTGCTTTTTAGTTTTGTTTTAGAAATATCTATATTCTTATTAGATATTATTTTTGCAATCAATTACTTTTTGGAATATGAAGTTAGTTCAATAGGAAGAGTATAAATATTTTGTAATAATAATTATGAAGGGTTGGATTATGTATGAAGAAAAGAGATCTACCTTGATGTAGGTTGTGGATTGTACTCAAAGTAGTCAATTTTCATAAATATAGAGGCAGATTTGTTTCATGATCCTTGTGTGAAACAAATGTGATGTTTCTCTCATGTCAAATTGTTATTTTTTCTCAGTTTCCATATGGATTTTCCCTCTTGATTGTTGCAAGAAGATTAAGAGTTGAATTTACTTAAGTGTACTTTTCTCTAGCTTCTTTTAAACAATCTTAATGTTTTGCTCACTAGATTAAATATAAAATTCATTTAAATATGATTTATATTTAATTGATCATCCTCTTTTTCATCTCAGCCATACCATAAATATCTTAAATCCAAGAGTTTTCCTACCTTTTTCTATTACATCTACTCTATCAATTTGTAATTAATTACCAAAACGTTTATGACTTAACACCCAATGGACTTTTCTAGCATCTTTCAACCAAAAATTTGTAAAAAACGACTTCGAACTTCGATAACTAGCCTAAAATCTTGAAAGAAAAAAATAAATCATACATAGAGAGACCTCTCTGAAGCTGGAAGGGCTAGATCCCAACTTTAAAAGTGGTTTGTAGCCACCTTTTTAGTTTTCTTCCTCAACCTAGGAAAATTACAGAGTGCTAACGCACATGAAGACCAAAGAGACGATTACAATATTATAGCCAAGGCATCCCTCTAACTTGCTCTAACATGGCTTACATGTCATTAATCATGGAGTCTTATATCCAAGGAATGCCTCTATATTATTCTAACATGATTTACTTGTCATTGCTCATGGAAATCAAGGCATGTCTTGGTGATGCAATGTCACTACAAAGTCCTTGTTCCTAGGCCTCTTGCCTCACAACATTTATTTTTCTTTCTCGAAAAGATTCATTGGCTCACCTATATCACAAGATAGAATACTCATGAGATATATTCTAAAATTTTCAATAATGAATTTGTGTTTTCCAAACATGCTTCATACATAAGATAAGTATCACAACATGGGACTCTTCTCATATTTGTTTTTCACTTTGTAGGTGATAATATATTCATCCTTCATCATTGGCTTACATTCCATGTCATACCCAAATGTATTTTACTTACAATATACATTTTCACTCGACCAAATAATGTTAATTTCTTATGCATAAAATCCTTTCGATATATAATTTATGTCAAACACTATTAAAATGTAGCAAGAAAAGTCTTTGTTTGACTTATGCCTTTATTAAATGGAAAAATTCGATTTTCCACATCGACAAGATGACTTGGATTGCAGATAGCTTTATTGACATGGCTTTGTCTCGTAGTTAAGTGAGTAATTTCGAGTTCTAGGCTAGAAGTATAGTTGTGCATGGATTGATTGCTAAAATTTAGTGATCTAGTGGTGTTATTGTTAGTTAAACTCAGTTAACTAAGCTCTAGTATTTAGTGGCGTGCGTAGGAGTTCAGTTGAGTAGTTATAACAATTGTTAACTCATTAATCTCTCAGTTAACTGATCAATTTACTAAAAATAGACCTGGTCATGCATGGAATTCAAATTTCCTAGTTGGAGTTGAGGAAAAGGAACATTGTAATTATCAATTGTATACTAGTTGAGTGTACAATATTTTTTACTTTGAGTAGGTGGCCAATTCCTTCAGGATTTGCACAATGAAATAGGGAATTATCCTATATTTTAGGAGTTAATTTCCTCCAAGATTGTGCAAGGAAATAGGAGGATAAATGAGGCCTATTTTGGCTAAGTGTTGGTCAGAGCAGGTCAATGAGTAGGAGTTCATAATTGCAGTGTAGGGTGTGCTTTAGGATTGAAGTGGAAATACATTGTAATTGATTCATATTCTCATCTCAATTAATGTAAAGCAGCGAAGGGGTTTTTCCTAGTTTGGTTCCCCTATAAAATCATTGTGTTCCTTGTGTTTTGATGGTTGCATGTTATTACATGTGTTTTTATAATGTGTTTTCCTTTTTGTATAATAGTAGAAGAAATTTTTGTCTCTTTATTTCAGTTTGATTTCATTAGCAACAGAAAATTTCTTGCAATTTCTACAAACACTAAATTGGTTTCAAAACCCTAACATAGCCATTGATTCAAGCATTTTGGTTGCATGCCATATGATGGAAATGAATTCATCACTGCATTAAATATACATACAATATCATCACATTCATTCCAAAGAATTCATATGGAAATTAGACCTTTCATGTCAAAAAATCAAATTAACCAAAGGTTAAGAGTTTCATATTCACTCTCTTGACAGAGATATGTCTCAAGATTTAATAGCAATTAGTTTCCCAAATTACTTTCTATGAGAGTGAGGGGATTTAAATTATTCACTTCAACACTTACTGGCTTCTCATAAGCATTAACAATCATTTCTATCCATGACACATAGTCATTCTAAAGCTCCTCCTACAGCCAACATGTATGCATTTAGTGGATCAAGTGTATTGAACAATAAATTTTCACAACTCATGATCATATCAAATGAACCATGCTTCTATCATATTCCACTAGGTATTTTATGATAGAAATGCATTTTCATATTAAAATAGTCACAACTCATATTCATGCATCTTACTAGCACTATTAGCACCATTCCTATCCATGCATTCCCTTAGTGTATTACCCACCATAAATTCTCTTTGACCTGATCATGTATCACTCAATGATATGACTATTGTCCATTAAGACATATTCCACAGATTTCTAATATTTTACAAAATATTATGTGCTAGTATTTGTCTACCTTAACCATATCCCTCTTGGGAATTCATGTAATAAATGAATTTTATTGAAATCATATAAGAAATATGAAAAATTAGCCTATAGGAATAATAACCCAATTTCTTTAACTTTTTTCTTTGGCTTGATTTATTTTCCATATCTATAATTCGCCACTGATTTTTCAAGGAGTCCTCTGGCTCCTTCTTTAGCCTTCCTTGGCATGAATTATCTTATCATTATCAAATGTATGGCTGAAATCACTTCCTTGCATCAAATACTACTTCAATGAGTCATCATTGATATCAAATTTATGAGAACAACCTATACATTTTCCAATGCACAATTTATCACACATTATTTATTAGTCAATTGATTAAAACATGTGCACAACATTGTTAAGTTAGCATCCAATTAATTTTACTCATTCATTAATTTTCAATATATGTTAGGTCTCAACAATCAATAAGGTATTATTAGGCTCAATTTGATTTGGCTTATTACCTAGTAAAACCCATATTGATTTATTCTTTTATGCAACTTCTACATTTACTCGGTAAGGGAACTTCACAAGTTTGTTTAAAACTTAGTGTATCTAGCTTATAAAACAAATTTTAATTAATTATTTTATTAGCCCATCCAATGGATTCCCCCATGACCCCACCCTATCATAATTTATATAATGAAAGATATGACTTCACTCTAAAGGAATTCTTACACATTCTTTCAAATTACCTACTATTATTGTATGATCAATCCATACCCACACAAGTACATTCATGATTCCTCATGTTACCTAATTTGGGTGATACTCCTAAAAGCATACATGTTCCCTTCATCATCCTTCTACTAAATATTATTTTTTTGTCATCCTCTATTAGGGTCCAACCCTAAACCCTTTATTTATGTAATAATCCCAAGGGGCCTTGTAAGAGTCATAGTTAGTTATTTGAGCCAATAAAGCCCATAAGTAGTTATTTGCATTAATAATAATTGTAAGGGTTGACTCACATTATAGAAAAGGGACCACAATTAGTTATAAACAGGCATAGTTAATAAATAAATTAGTTAACCCATATTATGTGAGGGATCACTAATAGTTAGGGTTTTCGATGTCATAAAGCTATTAATAGTCTTAGATAGTAAGGGAAGAATCATCAAGTTTAATTGTAATTGAGCTCTACTTTGTTGGATGTTGACCCCTTCAAGAGGCAAGTGAACATTGTATTATGCTTTTGAATAATAACATATATTTGTAGCTTGTCTCAATTCATGTGACATTTTTATGTTTTTGTCAATATTATTTCATATTTATGGCATTCTTCTATTCTCACAATTCAAGTGCTTAACAAGTGGTATAAAAGCACTTTCTAGGGCCAACTACACCTCCAAATTTGGAAGAATTCCTTTTTAGGATAGAGAGGTGTTCTAGCATCTTTAAACCATGGGATCTATCATTGAACGCATAAACCTACAAATTTGGGGAGGCATGCGTGAAGGAAATACAAGAGGTTGTAACACTTGTTGGAATCCCTTATAACCCCTGTGGGTAACCCTTTGAGAAGTAGCGCATTAGACAGAACCATGCATAGATTACACTTCCATGTACCCTTGGGGATATTGAAATCCCCCCCTAGGGTAACCTTAAACCTAACCTTAAACAAATTGTTAATCATCTTTCTGCTATAGTACAATGAGAACAACACTTAGGGAGGTTACTCGCATGTACAACAGGGTAGTCGAGTAGTAAGATTAAAAGTACAATCGATCAGGTTAGTTAGCACTCTGAAATATTGGGATGAGTACTGCTATTAGACCACTACATATATCATGATATATAGCACCTGACACTCCTTTGTGACCATAGTTCCCTCAACTATCTGAATATTTCAACCTAATTTTTCATCTAGATCAAATCTAGTAGGTTGGGTTCAACTACCGTTGTATAGATTAGATCCAGTAGTCAGGGTTTTGTCATCGTTGTACATATTAGGTTCAATAGTTGGGGTTATGTCACTGCCATACATATTGGATTTAGCAGTTGAGGTTTTCAGAATGCATATCATAATACTTGTATAGTGATGGTTTTGGGCGCTATAGCCTATGTCAGATTGTTACAACACATTTTGCAGTGGGGTTTTTGTTACTACAATCTAACCCTGATTTTAGCAGTATATTTGGATTTCGGCCATAGTAGTATTGATCAGCTGGGAGAAAAACTCCTTTCAGATTTTAAAAAAAGGGCCATCACAGGATGCTTGTAGGAGGCATAGCCCAAAATATTCAGTATGATGAGCTAATCAAAGTGGTACCATTCCCTTGTAAGCCACCAATTTTAATGCGGCCCCAAATTTTTCCCAATGCGACTTCAAGTGAACCACATCACTAGACTCCTAAGCTCACCCTTTTTCCGACCATACTACTTAAATAAGCTCAAAATATTACCAAGTCTAGTGTATGGACAGTACTAGGTCTCAAGTTATGGCTATGGAGAAAGTCGACACCCTCAAAAAAAAATTCAATGACTTCTAGGCATCTTTTAATGATACCATCAAAGCATCAATTTTGGAATCCCTGAAAATTTCTTGTGAACCTATGGGGGAATAACATAGTGTTGATGCACATGTGGGAGGATAATCCAACCATCACATTCACTTACATGGAAGTCACCAATATTCGAGCCACTGAACACCCAAGATGGACATGTACAAATTTGATGGCTCTAACCCAACAATATGGGTGGAACAAATGGAACAATATTTCCACCTTAATAATATAAGATGATGACAATAAACTACATGTGGGAGATATTTACTTGGACCAAGAGCGATGGTAGCAGTGGAAGTGGCATCAGAAATGATATCTAGGGAGGCCAACTTGGCACATGTTCTCAGAAGCCATTTGTGATTGCTTTGATCTAGAATATCACTTTTTGGGTCATCTCACTAAGCTCAAACAAACAGGTATAGTACGATACCACATTGCAGCCTTTGAGAAATTGGGCATCTGGACTGAAGGACTAGGATATGCCTTTTACTTAGAATGTTTCATTAGTGGCCTATAGGAATCCATCCAAGCCCATGTCTAAATGCCTCACCCAACTACTTGGTTGGAAGCATGCTGCAAGGCCTTAGATTTATAATTTGCTTTAAATTCCCAATTCAATTGTTCAAATTTTGTTGCACAGGCACATCCCACCCTAGCTATGGGCCCCACCCAAACACTTAAGGTTCAAAAGGTGTCACTAGAAAAATGGCCAAAATAAGGAAACAAGGACTTTTCTACTATTGTGATGGAAAATACTCTGCAAGACATAAATGCAAGGAACCAAAATTATTTCAAATTCACGCTACTAAAAACAACTCAACCGATGAAGCTCCATCCACTGAAGTGCCTGAGGAGTAAGAGGGTGAACCCCAAACAACCCTGAACAACGATCCTATAACTATGCCAGATGAGCTGGTTATCTCACTCCATGCCTTGGTCAACATTTCTTCTCCCTACACTCTTGAAATCGTAGTTTTATTAAACATCAACCAATAGTTGTATTGGCGGATAGTGGTAAAACACATAACTTTGTCCATAAGAGAGTAGCAGATGTCATTCATTGTTTTTCAGGGCAGTCTCTAATTTCTAAGTCCTTATCATTGATGGGGGACCATGAAATGTGAAGGATGTTGTGAAAATATTAAGCTTCATATGGGGGATTATCACCTCAAAACCTACATGTATGTCATTGAAATGGTCGGTTGTGACATTTTCCTTGGTGATGAATGGCTTTGCACACTGGACCCTATCACAATGTAATTCCAGAAGTTATGTATGAGATTTAAGCAGAACGAGCACAATAATACACTAAGGGGACTCCAAGCATTTTCTTCTACTATCATCATCTAACATCAAATGCATAAACTTTTAAAAAATGGCCATCAAGGGATAGTAGTGTTGGCTTGTTGGGGCCTGACCCAGGTTCAAAGGTGAGTTATCCAAACAAATCCCGGTACTATTGGCCCTTTTGGCAACAATCCACGGAGCGCGCACTAAGGTCTCACCTGAAGTAGTATGGGAGGATGCTAGAACCAGGTTTCCGCATCCTGGAGATGTCTAATGTTTTCAAGTGGTCCATGGTTCAACCCTGTGCGCGTCGCTACATGCACTTACCCGTACCTCACGGCTTGAGATTTTGCCTTCGCACAACCCTACTCAGGGGCTAAACAATGTTAATACCCAAGTCCTTACTATTAATCTTGTCTGATTTGATTAACTTAGCTTATTGGTATGCTTTTAGTTATACTTAACAATATTCACAATTCATACAAGTGCACACAATAGATAAATAGTATAATTGCAATTCATATCCAACATATAATAACCAAAGACAGATACACATAATTCAAATAAAACTTCTCTTTATTATTCTTTCTCTTCACTTACAGGCTCTATTCTGCCCTGCGCACTCAGTTGCAAGGGTCTGCACACTTAGTTGCAGACACTACTAGGCCTCTGTGCACTCAGCTACAAAGCCTCTTCCTACTACTACAACCCAAGACACACTTAGACACTTTCTCTATGCTTCACTCTTCCTTTCTCCTTAAAATTACTTCTACACTTAGAGCTTCACTCTATTTATACAATCCCATGGTCCGCGGACCATGGGTAGGCCGACATTACATTCAAAAATTAGGGCAAACAACCCTATGACTCTATCATACATTCCGCACTCACAATTCACGGAGATTTACAATAATATTACTCGACACTTGAGCTTTGAGCCCCAAAACATGCTACGGGGGGGGGATTCCATGCCCAACAAGTAGCATAATTTAATGCCACCCATTCCATTGAATCCACCCCTCCTAAAATTCATCCTGACATGCAACAGGTATTGTATTTCCACTAACAAGTCTTTGGAAAACCTAAGGAGCTCCCATGCTTTAGGAGTGAACATGATCATAGTGTCCCTTTTCTCATGGGTACCCAACCACCAATTGTCCACCCCTATCGATATCCTTTTGCACAAAAGAATGAAATTGAAAAAATCATCAAGGAATTCCTTGAAGATGGTGTTATTCATCCCAACGCTAGCCCTTATTCATATCCAATGTTCATGTTTCTAAAGAAATATGGTGAATGGCACATGTGTCTAGACTTTAGGGCACTTAACAAGTTTACTATCAGGGACAAATTTCATATCCCAATAGTTGATTATTTGCTTGATGAACTGCACAGTGAAAAATGTCTTACCAAGATGGACCTCTACTTAGTAGGCCTTCATGGCTCTCAAATAGGCCATGTGATGCACTCCAGTATTGGCCCTACTGGACATTACAAAAAAAATTGTGATTGAATGTGATGCTTCACGTACATGTATTAACGTAGTATTAATGTAGAAAGGTAGACCATTTACTTTCACCAATCAATAAATCAATGACAAGCATTTGGGTCAATTTACATATGAGAACGAATTGATGGCCATCTCACATGCAGTAGACACTTGGTGACCATACTTATTGGGGCATCATTTCCAAATTCGCACTGACCATCATAGCCTAGAATATTTCTTAGAGCAACATCTATCATCACCACAATAAAATAAATGGCTCACAAAAATGTTGGGATATTATTATGAGAATTTACAAGAAGGTGCATGACAATGTAGTGCTCGATTCCTTATCACGCCAATTTGAGGAAACGGGAACCCTTTTATCCCTCTCTCTACCCGTACCAGATTAGATCAATGAATCCCTTCATGAATGGTTCTCCCACCCCTCTCCATCCCAACTCATTAATAAATTATAGACGATCCTAATTCCTCACACGAATACTCTTAAAAGGATTATGACCTTCGCTATAAGGATTGGGTAGTGCTATCCCTGACCTATACACTAAAAAACCGCATCTTGTAAGAGCTTCATTCATCTCCAGTTGCAGTACATTTAGAATTTCAGAATACTTATGGACGAGCATGCCACTCTTTCTTTTGGACCAACATGAAGCAAAACACTCTTACTTTTGTAGCTAAATGCGAATTATGCTAGCACAATAAATGGGAAACAATCAAGCCACTAGGAACCTTACAACCCATGCCACTCCCTACTTCTGTTTGGACAAATGTTTCCATGGATTTCGTTACAGGTCTCCCAAAGCCAGGTAAAAAATTAGTCATCATGGTGCCTGTTGACAAACTTTCCAAATATGCTCACTTTTGTGCTCTACCACAGTGATTTACCCTAGCATTGGTGGGTCAAGTTTTCATGGACCAAATCTTCAAACTATGTGGCATGCCAAATTCCATTGTGTCTGATCAAGACCCCACTCTCACCAAAAAAATTTGGTAAGAAATTCTCAAGCTACAGGGCACACAACTCCAACTAAGTACAACTTATCATCCCCAAACCAATGGTCAAACATAAGTAGCCAACAAATGTTTTGAGGCCTATCTGTGGTGCTTCACTTCAAACAAGCAACATTAATGGGTACAATGGCTTCCTTTAGCTAAATGGTGGTATAATACTAACTATCACTAATCCACCAAGATGATGCCATATGAGGCAATGTATGGCCAACTCCCACCTTCATTAGCTTCTTATATCCCTAAATCTTCCAAAGTACAAGCAATTGAAAATATCTTGCAAAACCGTGATGGAATGATCACTGATCTCAAAGATAATTGTAGAGTCCAAAGATTGTCCTACCATGACATCTTTTTTACCTAATGATCCTCTCTTTTCCTATATATTTACCAACTAAATAAAGCCATATCCACCAGGTTTTGATGAAGGTATGCAATAATGCGTCTTCTTGTTCATATTTAACTTTATACCCTATTGTTATGATAAAGTTGCAATTGGCTACCGAATCAGGCTGTTTCTGAGGCTAATCCAAGTTTCTGTAGTTGTCTCCATTGTTTGCAAGGTTCCAGAGTTCCAGGTCAGCAGCGAAGGGTGCATATGGATAGATGATGGCTCCCTTATGGATCCCTTCATATCCCCTTGAAACTACTCATGAATATAAGCACAAGAGATCGCGGTCAAACTCCAAGTCAACTGCCGGATTAATGCAGAACAAAACCCGAGATTCGATCAAAACCTTATCGTTTTTCTTTCGAAATAGAAAAATGAAGGTTTAGCGAAATAAATTTAGATAGGATAGATATATTAGACTTGAATTATTCATACAGTTATGCCAAGAGATCTGCTATAAAACTTATGGTTGCACTGTGATTTGGGTGCGCACCGGATGATGCAATTTTGAGCAGTTTGTGAATTTGATTTGAATAGAATTGGTTTTGTGTGTATTCGTCGTATTGGTTGGAAGCTATGAAATTATATGTGGAGGGCCCCTACAAAATTGACATGTTTTAATCAATTGAAATACGATTTCCTTTCATTCTTCAATTTCTTTTTTTGTGTGAAAATGCAGTATAATGATTTTGCTAATGAGTTTTTATTTGCATAAATACTTTCATTTGATTTATATCTAGTTTATCATGTTATTTAATTTACTTTATACTTGGTATAACATGGTTATTACATTTGCTTATTATCTAGCATAATTGAAGTGTGTTTAATTCATAGTGTAGATGTTACTTGGATTATTTTGTTTGAGTGAAAATTGAATAAGTAAAAGAGTGAGAGTTCTATCCTAAACAATTAAGTTCAAACAATAATTCTTCATAGCTGATAGAATAAGTTTCTTTTTTCATTTAGTGAATTAGAAGTTGTAGCATAAACATTTAGGATAAAAAATCCCAAAAGAATCTAACACAAGTAGGCTCACTCTCATATCATCTACAAACTAATTAGATAGAGATTAACTCCTAGGAAACTTAGCCAACACCTTTAAGAATTACGACACTAACATAATTGGAAAACACCACCTCCATATCCATCTTAATTTTAGATCCTAACAAATACATAACGACCTAATGAATAACTTCTAAGCACATATTGTGCTCCTGTACTTCATCAGTCTACCTACCCGAGTTGACAATTTATGATTGAAAATTTAAAGACATTAAATTAGCTAAAAAATTTGGCACCAGGCAGTACAATTAGAAGTTAAAAAAAAAAAAAAAAAACCATCATTAATTTAAAACATGACATGCGTAGGGATAGAGACTCTAGGGGTATACTTGTAGGACGAGGAAGAAGTTTAATTCCCACAAATCCACTCACTTCACCATGATTTCAATATTCCACACCACCTACTCAAACCCGAATTCCATTTAGAGGTCGACAAAGACTTCCCAAAGTCTCAAGATCAGAAATCCAATCCAGAACTTCACCTACTTCTACTAAAATTGTAATTGAAGAAAATCATACATCCCCAACTACAGGAGTAATCTTTCTATCCCCCATTGGTGAGCAAATTTTCGGAGAATAATTAGAAGTTCCTAGTGAAGAAGAGGAATTGTAAACTTATTATGAGCAACCATTGATAGAGGAACCAGAAAGATTAGAAGAACACTATATTAGCTCCGAAGAATCTATCATGGTTGAAGAAGGGGAAGGAGAAGTACACAATGTCCATGGCGAAGAAGATAGGATTGGAGGAAGATGAAGAATAAGAGGTAGAGGTAGAGGAGGGGGTTAGAACCAGAGGAAAACAATATCCTTCGGGATTCCCTATTCTTGATGAAGATACAACCCTCACAATGAAAAATAGATCACCCTCGATTCTTCCTAATTTCAACGGGAAAACAAACGAAGATCCGGAAACATTTCTCTTTGAATTTGAAGTATTATGCAGATCATATGACTATCTGCATGATGCTCAAAAGTTAAAATTGTTCCCTGCCACATTAAAAGACTCAGCATTAAAATGGTTCATGAGTCTAGGAGTGCATCCTATAACAACATGGGGACAAACAAAAGAGGCTTTCTTAGGAAAATACAGAGATTATTGTATGCCTAGTAACCTTAAAGATGAAGTCTTCAAAATGACACAAAAGAAGATGAAAATATTGAAGACTTGGTAGAAAGGTTTGTTTATAATGTTAAAAAAGAAAAATGGATAATTTGGATGAAGAAAACTTAAAAGGTATTTTACTCGGAGCCGTTAAAGATGAATGGATCGGTCTCCTTAAACTAACTAGGAAAGGAGATAATTCCCAACTACCATTTGCAGATATTTGTGATTTATCTGTACATATCTCAAGGGGTAAAGCATGAGTTGCAAAGAGTCCTAGAGACCCTCTCTTGTCAAGAATTAAAAAGTCTATAGTTGGGACAGTTAGCAACGCAGAAATAGGAAATTTTCTTGACACCTTCAAAACAGATATCTTAGGGAGCTTAATGAGTAGATAAACACCCTTAAAATACATAACAAGCAAAATTTTGAAAATGTTGCATTATCTATCTTTTGTCCCAAATTTCGGAAGAAACGTGCTCTAAAAGAGTGTCCCTTAGACTCAAAAGCCATAGAAACCCGTGTCATATGTGCAGATAATCATGATACGAAGGAATGTTCATCCTTATCAGGCCTTAAGGTTGTACTCAATGATGAAGGAATCTCATAACCAGTAGACCCTCTCTACTTTATAGCCAAAAGACCATGGCAATACCTTCAACCAAATCAATCACAAGGATTTAGACCACAACAATTTTCCCAGTCTTCACAAAATAATTGGAATTCAGCCTGGCAGCCTTGGGCTCTGACATAGTCACAACCTTGGAATTAAGGATGGAAAAATCCTTATGGAGCCTATGCTCAATATGAACAATACTTTTCATCTTACCTTCCACCACAATTCTTACCCCCATCTAATCAAATTCGTCAAGCTAATCAATTGCCACAAGTTCCAATTCAAAATCAAAACCCACAAATTTCCCTACCATTTCCACAAAATAAAATCAACTACTCGCTCAACCACTTCCAAATCCTAATAATAAAATACCACAACAACTAGTGTACAACATGGAGGGTTAGAATCCTCAAACTTATGTAATAACTCCATTGGACCTAAACAATGTCCAATTAAGGTCTGGAAGAGTATTATCAAGAAAACCTCCTGTTGTCATTCAAGAAACAAGATTTGATCTTCAAAAACACAAAAATCAATCAGAAGAAGTGGAGACTTCTCTCCCTCAAAAGGAAAATAAACAAACAGAAGAAATCCAATAGATACTCCTACATAGAACAACCCTCGATATCAGTTAAACCACCTTTCCCATAAAGGTTGAAAATTGATGGAGTAGATAAATAAATTGTCTTGCCTGATTACAATATGATGGATGAATTGAGAAATGTTTGCATTAAGATTATTACAAGCCATTAAACAAATACCAATTTTTGCAAAATCAATTAAGGAATTAAGTACACAACGATCAGGGAGAAGAAGAAAATCTATAAAAAGAATTCAATTAGTTGGAAAAATTGCAGACATTATGATGGGAAAGACAACAATTCAAAAATATTTAGACCTAGGAAGCCCCATTGTAAAAATTCACATCAATGGAACTAAAATACCAAACACACTGATTGATCTAGGAGTGGCCATAAACATAATGAGCAAACAAGTTATGGACACACTTAGGCTTCCTAACCTTCAATACACACCAACCTTATTGCAATTGGCACATAGATCTCTTATTAAACCAGATGGTGTGTTAGAAGATGTTTGTGTATCCTTAGATTCTTGGGAATATCCTGTTGATTTCATGGTCTTAACACCCAAGAATAGTCTAGGAGGACATCCATTAATTCTGGGAAGGCCTTGGTTGGCTACAACTAATGCTTTTATCGGCTATAGATCAGGTGATAGGTTTATCTCATATGGAAATTCTACAAAGAAATTTACATTATACCCCCCTACAAGAACAATAATAGATACATAAACTAAAGAATGGATAGAAGATGGAGAAGATATACAACTTATTTTTGTCACTGAACAAGTGAAAGAGGAAGACCAACTTTTAAATTTACTAGAAAATAATGAATCTTCCTCACATTATGAGCATAGTCAAAATGAATATCTATCATCTAAACAAGTATCATTGTTGTCCATGGAAAATTTGGGAATTCCTCGATAGAAATTTTTCCAGGAAAAACCTTGAATGTCAATGAAAACTTCAAAGAAATGCAAAAGAAACAATTGATAGAAATTTTATAGAAACATTCTTTTGCTTTTGCATGGGAATACATTGACATGAGAGGGATTGATCCTAAAAATTGCATACATCATATCTACATTGAACAAAATGCAATACTAGTTAGACAACCTCAGTGAAGAATCAACCCAAATCTAAAATAAATTGTTAACGAAGAATTGCATAAATTATTAAATGTAAATTTCATCTATCCAATATCTGATAGTCAGTGGGTTTCACCCCTAGTAATTGTCCCTAATAAGAATGGAAAATGGAGAGTATGCATCAATTACAGGGAATTAAACAAAGCAACATTAAAAGACCACTTTGCACTACCTTTCATAGACCAGGTCTTCGATACATTAGCGGGGGAAAAATATTTTTCCTTCTTGGATGGGTTCAGTGGATACAACGAGATTTAGGTATCCCCTGAAGATCAAGATAAAACCACGTTCACTTGTCCATGGGGAACTTATGCTTACCAGGTACTTCCCTTTGGGTTATGTAATGCTCCAACAACATTCCAAAGGGCAATCCTTGGCATTTTCTCTAACCTTGTTCATGATTGTGTGGAAGTATGCATGGATGACTTCACAGTCTATGGGGATTCTTTCAATGAACCACTAGGAAATTTAGAAAAAGACTTAATAAGATGTCAAGAAACAAATATCTCATTAAGTCATGAAAAATGTTTCATGATTTTAATGAGGGAATTGTTTTAGGTCACCATATTTCCGGAGATGGAATTAAGGTAGAATCATCTAAGGTGGAATTCATTTCTAAGTTAGCAGTGTTAAGTTTTCAAAAGGATGTTAGAAGTTTACTCAATTTTATTGGATACTATAGAATATTTATAGAAAACTTCACAAAAATTGCATCCCCACTCTTTAAATTACTCACCAAAGACTGTGAATTCAGTTGGGATTCTGAATGTCAAGTTGCCTTTGAAACTTTGAAAAAGAGAATTTCTTAAGCACCCATATTAGAATGACCTAAGTGGAAATTTCCTTTCCATATCTCAATAGATGCTTTAGATTCAAAGTTAGGAGTTGTTTTAGGACAAAAATATCTCACTCCTTATGCCATTTATTATACTAGTAAAAATTTTAACTCCTGCAAAGTTAAATTACATTGTAATTGAAAAGGAGTTCTTAGCTATAATTCATGGCATTAATAAATTTAGACATTATATAACTAGATATGAAACTTTTGTCCACATAGACCATTTTTCCATTAGATACCTAATGAATGAACCAGTCACTAACGGAAGAGTAACTAGATGGCTCCTACTTTTACAAGAATTCAATATAACCATTCTAGATAGACTAGGAAAACAGAACACAATTGCTGAATTTCTATCTAGAATACAAAATGAAAATAATGATCAACCAGTAGAAGACAAATTTCTTGATGAATATCTTTTTTCAGTATCTACTAAATCAACTTGATATGCATATATTGCTAACTATTTGGCCACAGGAAAAATTCCACTTCATTTATCCCCTAGAGAGAAGAGAAGAATAGTCCACAATAGTACATCTTATTCATGGATAAATGAAGAATTATATAAGATAGGACCAGATCTCATTATCAGAAGATGTGTTCGAGAAGATGAAATACTAGAAATACTTAAGGCTTTTCATGATGAGCCATGTGGAGGAAATTTTTCTGACAGAAAAACTGCTTACAAAATTCTTCTTTTAGGATATTATTGGCCTTCCATTTTCAGGGATACCAAGGAATATGCTAAGAGATGTGACAATTGTTAGAGAATGGGAAAACCTACTCTTTCAAATGAAATTCCACTGCAACCACAAGTACTCATTGAACCATTTGAAAAATGGGCACTGGATTTTATTGGACCAATTAGCCCACCTTCAAAGCAAAAAAAGTATATTTTGGTATGTACTGATTATGTCACTAAATGGGTAGAGGCTAAAGCACTTCCTTTTGCTACTGAAAATGTTGTAGTTTCATTTCTTTTTGGGGATATTTTTACTCGTTTTGGTGTCCCAAGAGAAATTTTAAGAGATCAAGGAACACAATTCACATCCAAACTAGTGGAGAAGCTTGTGGACCAATACAAGATAAAACATTGAAATTCCACTCCATACCATCCACAAGCCAATGGAAAAGTTGAGTCCACAAATAAGATGATTGAAGCCATCCTTACCAATACAATACATCTACATAGGAAGGACTGGGTGGAAAAACTTCTAGAAGCCTTATGGGCCTACAGAACTACATGGAGGAATACTATAGGGCATACTCCCTATGAACTTATTTATGGGAAGCAGGTCTTACTACCAATAGAATTCCAGATCCAAACCTATAAGACAGTAGTCCAATTAGATCTAGACTTGTTAAAAGACCAGAAGCAAAGGATGACACAACTGAATGAGCTTGATGAAATCGGACAAGAAGCCTTCCAAAGAATCGGCTTAGTGCAACAACAAAGGTCAAGATGGCATGATAAGTACATTAAAGAATGGAGATTTCATCCAGGAAATTTGGCATTTCTCTTTGATTCAAAGTTCAAAAATTTTCTAGGAAAATTCGAAACCCATTGGCTTGGACCTTATGAAGTTGAAAATGTCTTTGACAATGGTGCAGTTAGAATCAAGAATATTGATGAAGAGAAAAATCCTCTATTAGTAAATGGACATCGACTCAAGCTTTACCAGAAACCATTAACGAAGGAGGAATTTGTTAAAATATTTCAAGATAATTCAGAGCTAAAGATGGTCAAGAAGAATTCTTCTTCTTTTCCACCTTAGAAATTTTTACTCAATTTATAAATATATATATATATATATATATATATACTATAATATAATTATATATATATATATAAATATTATAATATATAATATATATATATATATATATATATATATATATAGATATATATATATATATATATATATTATAATAAACAAAACCAACATGTTGTTGGCATGTTTATACAGAAAAATTAAAGTGAAAACCAGTTTGTTGGCACTTCAAATTTTCTTTTCAAAAAAACAAATAATAATAATAATAATAAAGTTCATCTATTAAATCCTTTTTTTCTCTTAGCTGCAGAATCAACAACTTTCTGCATCTTGGACAAATTTCCACAGCCAAGACAAGTTTCTGCAGCCTAATAAATTTTTGAAGTCCATAAGGATACTTGGTGATTTGGATTAAAGGACAACTAACAACAAAGTACGTACAGGAGATTAAAGGACAACAAATAAGGCTAGCAAAAGAAGATCAAAGGTACGTGCTGCTTTAATTTAACAATAAGGAAGGTTATATAAGAATATATGATTAAGAAGATGTAGTACTAAAATGAAATCATTATAACCTAAGGGTAATGGCCACCTAACAAGATATCATATGCCACCACTTAAAAATTCATGTCGCGTCCATTCCAAATCTGCCGAAGTAATTACCAAATTATAAGTTTAAATGCACCCAACGGTCAAATTCATCCCTATAATCCTTATGATAATCTATCCGTTCTTCCCTATTCTTACACTCCTTTGAACTTTCATAGCCACTCCATCTTTTCGCCAGCTAGCAAAGCCTACCAACCCCATTTTCCTGTCAAGGTAGCCAATCTTAAATGAAAAGCATCCTTCGAAATGGAGATAATAGTTTGAACTGAGCCAACAGGGAAGCAATTCTTGAAGGGGTACCCACAAACTAGGGAGTTGCTACAAAGGAGACAATGTTTATAGTTCATTTAAAAATTAACGGCTTCCACAAGGAAGTAACCAAGAAATTTGCATGCTTATTCAATGGAATTGAAGCTGAAATTGGGGACATTAAGCTCATGATAAAAAAGTCTATGATTGCTGACGCTACCGAGCTGCCAAGGAATGGAGAAAAATGGTTTAAAAATAGGGGTATTGATAGCAAGGACTGAAAGGTCTTCCTCAAGAATCTGAACATGGACACTACGATCTACAAGAAAGGTATTCCTAGCACTGCTCTTAAAAACAAATGGAGAAACTTATTGCTTGTGCATTGAAAGTTTATCACTTGTGAGGGTAGGTTTCGGCAAAATGTATTTTTATCATGTTAGGATGTTGATGCACTTCCTTGAGGATCATTAGATGAACCTCCCTTACTTCCTCCTAAATAGCCTCAATAAAATGTCTACAAATGTTCAGAAGAAAATTAAGTGTATAGAAAACACCATATATGATCATGGCCTAATAAAAATATTGGTCAAATTTCATCTCTAAAGTATAGTGGATAACTAGGAGAGTTTCCTAGTGAGGAACCACTTTGAAGAAAAATCCCCAGAAAAATCAAGGAGCAACAGGGCCCTCAGAAGGAGGAAGAGAACCATAGAAGTGATGAAGGAACATGCACCTCAAACTCAGACAGAAGTGTCAAAAGAAGAGCTGCCTATAGTAAAGATTTTGCAGAGAATGAAGAGGGGAAACCCTAGAAGAAAGAAAGCCAGCCCAAGTAAAGAAGAATTCTCACAAACTAAGACTCCTCCTCTAGAATAAAAATCAAAGAATAAAAGGAGGAAAGTGCAGAAAATACAAACCCCAGGACTGAGGAGGAGCACAAGGTTGAGAACGATCCCACAAACAACCTCAAAAACTACAAAATACATTAATCTTGAGGAAAATGAGCCAAATGAAAAGGAGCCACCTGAAAATGAGCCAACAGAGAATACTCCAACAAAGAACGAGCCAATAGGGCATGAGACAATTGAAAGCCCTAGAAATTATCCAACATGGTCACCAAGATCATCACCACAATCATACATCTCACCTTTAAGAAGCCCAGTGCATAGTTCAGGTATTGACCCCGCTCAACAGGAAATATATGAATATATAGAGTCACTGGAGAGGAAAGAGACAACAACAAAGGAAACAATTCACAGCCCTAGAGAAGGGAGCAATCAAGTAAATGAACAATCAACCTCAAACATCTTGAAGCAAGAGATCTTTGAACTAGAAACATTGAACTGATATCTCAAAAATGAGAATCGATCATTGAAGACACAGAGTGAGATCCATATTGCAAAGAGTGACAATCTAATCCTTCATCTAAACTTGTGGTATAAGAAAAAGAAAAATCTAAAGAAAGAAAACATAATTATGTAGAGAGAGATTATCATTTTAAAGTATAAAATCCTCATGAGGAAGCCTAAAATGTCGATCACTGCCAAAAATAAGAAAACAGTGAAACATGAAGATGATAAGCAAGAGGCACAAGCGAATGACAAGGAAGAAGTGTATGAGGACATACAACATCTCTAGTCCAGGGAAATCTACAGTCTGAAGATTGTCCTACCATGATATCCTTTTTGCCTAATGATCCTCTCTTTTCATATATATTTACCACCTAAATAAAGCCATATCCACCAAGTTTTGATGAAGGTATAAAATAATATGCCTTCTTGTTCATATTTAACTTTATACCCTATTGTTACGATAAAGTTGCAATTGGATACCGAATTAGTCTATTTCCGCAGATAATCCAAGTTTTCGTAGCTATCTCCATTGTTTGCAAGGTTCCAGAGTTCTAGGTCAGCAGTGAAGGGTGTGGATGGATAGAGGATGGCTCCCTTGTGGATCCCTTCCTATCCCCTCAAAACTATTCGTGAAGATAAGCGCAGGAGATCACGGTCAAACTCCAAGTCAACTATTGGATTAATGCATAACAGAACCCGAGATTTGATCAAAACCTTTTCATTTAGATAGGATAGAGATATTAGGCTTCAATTATTCATACATTTATGCCAAGAGACCTGCTATAAAACTTATGGCTGCACTGTGATTTGGGTGCACATCAGATGATGTAATTTTGAACATTTTGTGAATTTTGTTTGAATAGAATTGGTTTTGTGTGTATGGGTTGTGTTGGTTGGAAGCTATGAACTTCTCTGTGGAGGGCCCCTACAAATAGTGATAGGTTTTAATCAATTTCAATACGATTTCCTTTCATTCTTCAATTGCTCTATTTTGTGTGGAAATGCAACATAATGATTTTGCCTACGATTGTTATTTGCATAAATACTTTCATTTTCTTTATATCTAGTTTAGCATGTTATTTAATTTTCTTTATACTTGGTACATCATGGTTATTACATTTGCTTATTATCTATCATAGTTGAAGTTTTTTTATCTCATAATATAGATGTTGCTTGGATTATTTTGTTTGAGTGAAAATTGAATAATTAAAAGAGTGAGAGTTCTCTCCTAAACAATTAAGTTCAAACAATAATTATTCATAGCTGGTAGAATAAGTTTATTTTTTCATTTAGTGGATTAGAAACTGTAGCATAAAGATTCAGGATCAAAAATCCCAAAACAATCTAACACAAGTTAGCTCACTCTCATATCATCTGCAAACTAATTAGATAGAGATTAACTCCTAAGAAACTTAGCCAACATCTTTAAGAATTAAGACACTAATATAATTGAAAAACACCACCTCCATATCCATCTTAAGTTTAGATCCTAACAAATACACAACAACCTAATGAATAACTTCTAAGCACATATTGTGCACCTGTACTTCATCATTCTACTTGCGCAGGTTGACAATTTATGATTGACAATTTAAAGACATTAAATTGGCTAAACAATATTCTACGTCAAGCTCAGAATATAATGAAGCAACAGGTTGACCAACACCATTTAGAGAGGTCATTTCAAGTAGGTGGCCATGTTTTTCTATTACTCCAACCTTATAAACAAACATCTCTCAAATAAAATGGTTTTCAGAAACTAGCACCAAAATTTTGTGGGTCTTATTAGGTACTTTGACGTATAGGAGTAGTCGCTTACAAATTGGCCCTGCCGACTACTTAAAAAATCCACCTAGTATTCCATGTATCCTTCCTCGAGAAAGTTGTGGGGGACAATTTCAAGGTTCAAGCAAGCCTTCTAGAATTGGATGAGGAAGGTTCACTTTGGCTCCGACCCAAACAGGTCCTCGAAACTCGAAAAAGATGTATATGCAGCCACACGATCAAAGAAGTCCTCATCAAGTATAGAGACACCTCTCTAGAAGATGCAACATGGGAACCAACCACTATTCTTCAACAATTTCTAGAGCTTCAACCTTGAGGACAAGGATGATTTTGATGGGGGAGGGCATGTTTGGGTCCAACCCTAACCTCTTTATTTATGTAATAAGCCTAAGGGGACTCATCATAGTCATAGTTAGTTAGTTGAGTCAATAAATCCCATAAGAAATTATCCTCATTAATAATAATTGTAAGTGGTTGACCCACATTACAGAAAAGAGACCAAAATTAGTTGTAAATGGGCCATAGTTAATAAAAAAAATTGGTTAACTCATATTATGCAAGAGACCACTAGTAGTTATGGTTTTGTATGTCATAAAGCTATAAATAGTCTTAGATAGCAAGAGAAGAATCATTGATTTTTATTTTAATTGAGATATTATATGTTGGATGTTTCCCCCTTGAAGAGGCAAGTGAACATTGTATTATTCTTTTGAATAATAAAATATCTTTGCAGCTTATATCAATTCATGTGATATTTTTGTGTTTCTAGAAATATTTTTTTGTATTTCTGGCATTTTGTTATTCTCACAGGTTAAGTGCATAACATCCTCTACATGAGGTTGTCAGGAAATGATATCATCATCATCTTCAACCATTCCTAATCACATGGAAAATTCACAATTAGGAAAAAATATCATCATCAACAACAACCATTCCTAATTACTTGGAAAATTCCCAATTTCATTACCTTATAAAGCGAATAAAATCACTTTTAAATCATCATTCAATATTGAACATGTTGTAGCACATTTTCATGCGTTTTATTAAGCATTATCTTGTACATTTATCACTATAATTCTCATATTCAATTACTATACTTTCCAAGTTTCATTAACATTCTCAAGCTTATATCATTTCTACATTTTAACTCTTTCATCCCTAATAAAGTGTAGATAGGGAAGAGAGTCAATGTTTTTCTTCCTCTAATTATTATGCATAGCTTGGAGCTCAAAGTCACTCTGCTCCATTCCCCTTAAGAAGTTACTGTCAACTATTCTTGATGTTTCCACTAGGACTTATGACATCATTTTACACAACACAGACATCTCAAAGACCATATTAGCATACAACATATCATTCATGTGCAATCATATAATATATAATATATAATAATAATAATAAAGTTAATATAGATTAATGTATATATATATATCTAGAAGATCAAATATAATCTAATAGTGTGAGAATACCTAGTTTTTTTTCTTCATCATTTCATAACTTTACTAAGTCATGTTTCTTATAGTCCATCCATATGTGACTACATCAACATGTGACTCTCCCTAGTTGCAATATCTAGCGAGCTTTGATATTATCTCAATTTCATGGGTTAATACCAACTTTATCCTTTTAGATGCTTACCTGTCCATTTTATGTGCATTAACAAGTGTTTACATTATAATTCAAACAATGACTAAATCATGCAAATTAACATGCTTGTGCACTTCCTACACTTTTTCTTGTCATTCATGTTCACCTATTATAAACAATACTGTCCTTCCTTATGAAATATTGTAGTCATTAAGATGACAAGTCTCACAAGAATAAGCATATCATGATGCCCTCTTGCATATGGTGGTGAACAACAAGAAATCATTCATTCCAAGTAACATGAAATTACCACCTAACTATTAACGTCACCAAAATCATATCCAATACCAACTCCTAATTTACTTTCCACTCATGCATTCATACTATTGAAAATATCACAATTTTACTAATGCAATTCTTATGTAATTCCCTCTCACTATTTTGAGCATATTAAAACCATACTTGCATGGTTATAAATAGCCTAGTGGATGCTACGTGATCACTTGGTACCTCAATAGGTGTTGTTACATTCCTCCTTACCAACCTCTTAATCACCACTTTATTATCCATATTCTTGTTTGGAGAAGATTATATGTGTATCCTTATTAACTTCTCTAGCCATATTATCAACTTGAACCTAGTTATATGTTCATCATCAATCCCAAATAACCATCATAATTGTCTCATAAAAACATACTAGTTTTAATATGCATTCATGCTATATGTAGCTTATTCATTATTTTATGTACCCATCATAACATTGTTCTAATTCCTACCAATGCATATGCAATTTTTTTACTACCTAGTCTCTTGCAATTTTATTATTCCTATGCTCTTTATTTATTAACATATAACAACCTTTTCAAAATTCAAGGAAAAAATCGAAACAACAAGAGATAAGTTCAAGGTATTCTCTCTCATAATTATGGATGCATCACTTAACCATACACTTATGTAATTACCATTTTTTAGTTCTTCAAGGGAATTTTATTCAAAATCCTGACAGTATCCTTCCTAACTTTGGGAATCAACATTCCATTAAATTTATTCATTCACTACATATTAAATCATTCTATCTCATTTTCTTAACACATATTTGTTACACATGTCACAGAGCTCGTGAAATTATTTTTCTAGTAATATTGGGTCTATGAAACCTTTCTACTATATTCAATAATTTTGGTTCCCACATCGTACAACCTTACTTCTATACTTTTTCCTTTACAACATTTCCTCTATGATTTAATTCTAATCCATTGATTTGATAATTTTGTTTCTGTGGTCTATATTTGGCACTATAGTCCTCATGTTGATCGACAAATTTGATAATTTTATTTATGTGGTTTATTTATTGGCCTATCTAAGTCCAGTGTTTGAAGCACTTCTCTATATGCCTTCTTATTTTATATCTATCCCATCAAGGTCCGGTGGTTGAAATCTACGTTATACCACTCTAAAATATATTCATTCCTGCTTGATTAAGGATATAGGGTACCTAATTTTTATCTTCATTAGGTTGACAATTAGCTCTTATACCACTATGTGGCATACCCAACCCAGTTTGTACCATAAATGGTATGAGGTGTCAAATATCATCTAGATATGATAATTTGAATATTTTCATCCTTGGCACCAATAATTAATCACCTACATTTTCTTAAATCAAAGTTTTCTATTAATTTCTCAAATTTTTACATCGTGGTTGGATCATATTCAAAATACCTCTAGCCTCATTCATACCAAGCTTGTTGGTTTGGGGTACTGACAAAAACATCTAAATAAAAGCAACATAAAACTAAGGTATCGCATGCATGTCATGCATAGTAGACAAAATTGACCCAAAATATAAAAACAACTGGCCATTATCCCAAAGCATCAGTGTTCCTTAGACTTGGGGAAACCATATCATCACCTAGTGGTGGAGGTCGGTGGAATTCCTTGTGTACATGAGCCTCTATGTGATCCAAACAACCCTCCAAGCGATCATGTCTATTATGAATCTGCTTTTGCCTACGTTGGAGAGAAATCAGTATGTTAAGTATATGCCATTGGTTGTGTTGTAAATCATTCATGAAAGCAATGAATTCATTGCGATATTTTTTTTTAGCCCTTGCAAAATGCTTAACCATTTGAATAATTTGTCATAATTTGGCCTCAAAAGAATTGGACAGAGGAGGAAGGTCCACCCTACTAGGGGAGTTAGCCTGCTAGTCGAATTCTCCCTCTAGATCCACTAGTCACCCTAATGCATCACACAAATTTCACGAGGGTCAGCAGCCCTATGTGCATGGCCTCTCTATCTCTACATCACCTGCTTAAGCTTCTATCCAACTCGAGATCCATAGGACCCCCACTTCATGGATGCACTCTAATTCTCAATTCAGATCACCCAGTCTTTGGGTCAATGTTGCCACACAAATGTCAAGCCCCTACCCACTTCGACTCTAACCTCCCTAATGCCTCACTGATTCCACACTTCAACGGAAAGAAGAGGCACACCATGTGAATCTACCCATACACCTAGAGCCATCGAGCTCCCCCACACTAGGCCATGTCCCGTTGATAAAATTCCACCCCTAGTACCACCCCCTTTCAGGCCTATTGCCCCCAAAATTCCATTAACCCCAACATCAACAAAGAAACTAACCACCACACCCTTCATTCACAGTTATAGCAAGGGTGGTGGACATCACTACTACCAGACACCCATTCAAAGGAAGCATGGAGGAAAAATCATGAAAACTAACCTACATAATGATGCAGTTGGACAACCTTGAGACTCACAATAGAGAACCCCAATTTTCAATGTTGCACTAGAATTACTATGCCACAACATGCCATGAATCACTTCATTCCACCATGGAATAAGGTCCCAAGAATCGCCTACAAATCCTTCGCTGACACAAACACCACACTATGCTTCCAAATATTGAAACCACAAAGAGAGAATACCACCTTATGCATTATATACACTACTACCCACCACAACCACCTCCATCATTTCCTGAGATGCACAAATGAAGACTTGAACTTAGTAGACGATGATTAAAAAACAAATATCCTCCAGAATGTTCATTAGGCGTGCTCCAGGTGAACTAATCTCATCATATGATTTAAGCATTGGTGACGAATGTTGGGGCATTAAAACCCCCAACCTGTTCCTCCCTTTGGTCGGTTCTCACCCCCATCAGGGCACTTAATCACATACATTTAATTAACAACTTATATATATATTATATATATATATATATATATATATATATATATATATATATATATATATATATATAATATATAATATCGTTCTCACCCCCATCAGGGTACTTAATCACATACATTTAATTAAACACTTAATATATATGTATAATGTATATTTTATATGTGTATATATATATGTGTGTGTGTGTGTGTATATATATACACACACACACATATATATATATATATATACACATATAAATATACATATACATATATATTAAGTTGTTAATTAAATGTATGTGATTAAGTACCCTGATGGGGGTGAGAACCGACGAAAGGGAGGAACATGTTGGGGGTTTTAATGCCCCAACATTCGTCACCAATGCTTAAATCATGTGATGAGATTAGTTCACCTGGAGCACGCCTAGTGAAATATCCTCCAGAATGTTCACTAGGCATGCTCTAGGTGAACTAATCACATCATATGATTTAAGCATTGGTGACGAAATGTGGGTGCACTTAAAAACCCCACAGTTCTCCCTTAGTCCACCCTGTGCTCTCGCATTTGTTGCAGCCTGCTAGCGTTTCTCACTCTTAACCCACAAAGGTACTAATAATCACAATACTTATTAAACAACTTAATACTTAATAGATATCTTTAGGTAACTATATATAAATATATATATATATATAAATATAATAGTCTTAATACTGCATTAATTTTTATTTTTTATGTTCATATAATAATAATACATATGAGCACAATTTCAAAGGTACTGAAGATTTCATTAACCATCAAACCAATACTTTCAAACCATGGAGCCAATCAACTAACTCTATGTTGACTCATGATGACTCAATCTCCTAACTCTTTGTTGACTCATGATGAGCTCATCAGCAATGCTAAGATTTAAAAAGTACCTTTTAGTAACCTTTCCAAATCTATCTAACCCCCAATTGACTTTCTAGTTATTTGATAAATTTAATGTGTCACCTTTAGTACCTTGCCAAATCTATTAAACCCTCCATTGAATTTTTTGTCTATCAGAAATATTTAATGTGTTACCTTTGGCACCTTGAGAAATTGATCAAGTTTTCAATTGTAGGAAATATTTAATGTGTACCAGTCATTAAAAACAAATCTAACATTGTTTACCTCGTAAAATCCTCACACGAATTCTCCCAAGCATGTAAAAATCTAGCATTCTTTACCTAGTAAAAGTCTCACCATGATTTCTCCCAAGCATGGAAAAATATAACATTCTTTAGTTGGTAAAACTCTCACCTACAAGCTATGAAATAAATATAAGATAATTTTCATTAAACATTAAAGATGATTATCTCGATTGAAGAAAATTTCCAATTTACTGACAAAATTCTCTACATCTAGCTTTAATGATTGTAGTTTGTGTAAAAGCTCCATCCCTGAATTCCATTATCCTTATCCTTATATATGAGAAATTTCATTAATCTAAGTTATTTCATGCATACAAATTTTCTCATATAAGTAATGCATTGAAGAAATTTTTTCTCATGGAATGGGTTATTACCATTATTTATCACATTCACTTAAGTAAACTAGATGTCTTAGGGTCATTTACCAACCCTAAAGTTTATGTAAACATTGCTAAAAGTCATATGAACTTATGTAATTGAAACTTCAATTGAAATTCTCACCACATATACGTAAGAGTAATAAAGTAAAAATGAAAAGTTACCATAAGTTACTTCCACAACAATTAATGCATTTCTTTGCATCAAGTTAGGTAGAAGGATTATGAAATTATGACATATTTCAAATTTTTTGTTAGCTATATGAATTGTTAAAAAATAATAAGCCTAACATAATTGCATATCATAAGGATGTTGTATGTATCACATGTATATAAGTTTATCTGAATCAAATAATACACTCAAAAATTTAATGAATAACTTGTTGGTACTTGTTGAAGGCTCGAAAATTATTGCCTCAACAAGGGGGATAACCACCCAGTCCGGACCTTGGGACAACTCCTTTTCCATTTGGAATAGTGACTTCGACTAGGGATGATGGGACCAGTCCCCCAAACTATTTTTATGCTTATGCTAACGGGATGATGTTTTGAGATTTTTGGGGTAATACCTAGCCTCAAATTAATCTAATCTAACAAATAATCATATGCAGTTTGTCCTAATCAAAAATATTTATCTAACTATAACTATCCTGGGAGTAACATGATATATGTGATCTAAAATGATTCAAAGCAATTGATAATAAAGATCATTCAACTATGATAAGAAGTGAATATGTTTAACAATGATTGTTTCATATAAAAAGTTAGCCAAAACGATATGAGGGATATATCACATAAAAAATCATTCATGTATTCAGCATAAACTATAAATCTTCACCATACAATAGTGCAATAATGGCAACCTAAAATTCAAACTTTCATACATAAATAACTTGAAGATAATGCATTGCTTGATGCATAAGTAAAAAGAATTAAGAGATAAAAGTACCATTTATAATACATTCTACTCATGTGCTCCAACAATACTGATCTACTTTCAAATCATCCAACATCATGTAAGAGTACAAAAGTAAAATTTCAGTAGAAGATGTCAAATTCAAGTAGAAAATAAATCTTGTTCCATTAATTTCACCAGAACTTCCTCAAAGGGACAGAAGTGCATGTTCTAAAGAATTTTTCTGATAAAATTTATGGACCCCTCTCTAAATGCATGAGAGGGATTTAAATAGTGAGTAATGAAAATAAAAATAGATTATTACAAAAAAAGTTGAGGAGGTTTAAATGGCCTGCCTCAATTTAAGCAAATAAAACAAAAATAGAGATGTGCATAATGACTAATCCTGCATTCGATCTTTCAGATCGCAAATATCTAACATGGTCTTTAGGAGTATAGGTTAGCTGACTTCGGCTTTTAGTTATCTTGTAAACATGGCATTGATGAGCGTTGGCACCATTTTCTCGGTAGAAATAGTTAGGCATTTAAGGGTCATACACTAGCTATGCGGTTTTACTAGATATTGCCAATATGCCTCCCAATTTAGCCTGGTCACTTTCCTAATTTCTTCTGCCCTTTCTTTTGCTGCCTGTTTCCACTGTAATTCAAGTTGTTTTGCATTTGGAAGGAAACCAAGGATGGTATCTGCCACAAGATTAGCACTCTGCAAATTTTCATTTACACTTTCAATGACATTGTTTGCCGCTGCTACCGCATTCTCTGTTGCCTGTTCTACCTCTTTGAGCCGAGAATCCCAACTTGCAAATAAGATCTCCTTATGTGATTCATCTAGTTTGGGCATGTCGACACTTTTCCCATTTTCAGAATTTTTCCAAGTTATGAAATCTAAAACCTTTTTAAGAATTTCATCATATTCAAGTCGCATTTCTACAACTTGGCTTGTTAATTTGTCACTTATTTCATAGTGAGAGTTCCACTACGAGATTCTTTGGCATAGTAATTCCTTTTGATGTGTTAGCTGGGAGTTGAGGTCGAGTGCTTCAGTGAAAATCTGATCAATATTTGGGTCATCCTTATGAAAATCGGTTATGCTCTATATCTATGCCTCCTTACCTGCCAAGCTGCTTTGATATTCTATTTGCATTTGTTGGAACTCTTGTTGTAACTTAGCCAATTGTATTTCTACTTTTTGTTTGGTTTTGGCTTGATGTAACTACTGTTCAAGTGACAAAATTTTGTCTTGTTTTTCTTTAAGCAACAATTGTACCTCTATTGATTTTTCAATGGTTGTCGTAGTGTATGCACCTGTGAACTGCGAGAGCCTAGTGAGGTTGGTCGATGGGTCGGTGGATGAATCTTTCCAGAGGACATCCATCGACTCATTGTTTAGAGTCGTAGCAGTTGTTGATTCCAATTTTATTTTCTTTCTCTGTCTCTTAACAATGGCCTTGTGTTGTGGGTTGTAAAATACATCAAGAGGGGGAATTTATTCTATTCTTAAAACAATATTAGAGGTGGGGGTAAAAGGAATGTGTTCTATTTCTTGAGTACTCACAGTTCCACCTGTTATAATTTTCGAAGTTGTTTCTTGATGTGGCATTTGCGTCTCTGGTGCTTGTTTCTCTGTGTTGAGTTTTTTGTTGAATTTATCCCACTCCTCTTCCAAATTAATTACCCAAGGCTTTATTAGCTGTATAGAGAGAGTATGAGTTTCAGTCTGCTTGATGGTCAAAATCTATTCATTTGCCTTTGTTGCAAACTAGGCTATATCCTTGATTGATTCCCTTCTCCTGCTTTTCTTATTTTCTGATGACTTGTCAGATCCCTTGGCAAATTTATCTCAAGATTCCTCTTCATAATTGGTTTTAGATTTTTCTTTAGATTCGCCATCTATGCTTACACTGGGAGTGGGCTCCCTTATTGATTCAATGGGACCTTTGATAATCTCTTTTCTCTGTAGCTATTAAATGCTTCAAGACCCTCTTGATCAAAAGTATCTGTGCCATATACTTCACTTCTTTGAAGGTATTCTTCTATAATAAACCATCATCAAATGGATCCTTCTCGTTGCTAAATATATTTATTTTGACCATAGTGGTAAAATCCTTGACAATACTGAATGGGTTATATTGTCTTCCGAGGAACTTAGGTAGTCATAGAGACAACATATTATCTACTTCCCTGAATGCATATCCAAGGTCACGTAATACAAACACTCCACATGACACAAGAAATTGAGGCCAAATGGCCTTCTTTGACTCCTTCAATGCTTTGCTCATCCCTCCTTCACTGCATGTCTAATACGCTAGCTCTCTAGCCATTAATTTATTTGGGACATAGAAAGGGAGAACATGGGGAGAGGCGATGCTACCAAATACTCTGATGTATGTAAATGTCTCTTCCTGAACCATCGAGCTACTGGGAGGATGTCTACCTCGACTTCTTGGGAGAATCTGGGAGCATATCAGGTATAAATTCGTTTATGGATAGGAAGCATAAACTCGTGACAAATCTTGAAAAAATGTGGTTCAAAATTGGATTCCCACATGTCTTTGTGGTGGATGTGAATAGGAAGTGGATCTTGAATAGTCCACTTCCATCCCATAAGAGGGAATTTAGAACTAAAACAAATAGCATCCATTACATAAGCACTCACAAAAAACGAAGGGTAAACCCTCAAAGCAATGCTTCTTTTCCTTCTATACTCTATAATTTCTTTAGCTAAATTATCAGATAGAATTTGTGCCCAATCTATTATTGTTGCATTAATGGCTACATCTATTAAGGGCAACCATTCTGAGGATAATTTGTTACTATCGGGTTTTCCAAATAGTCTACAGAGCATAGCCGCAACAAAACAAAAAGGGGAACAAACAGATGCAGTGGCGTACATACTATTTTTGTCTTTCTCGATTCATTCATCATTATTTGACCAATTCTTTGTAAAGTCCACTGGGTCCTCATTTTCTTTGACGAATTTCTCAACAATTTGCCTATTGTAGGTAACCTATGGCTCTGGTAGGTGGTATATAAGCCTTAGGTTATCTGGAGTGAAAGATCCAATAACTTCCTGGCCTCCTGTTTTGAATTCTCTGTCATATATATCAGCGTCGTCAATGATCAACTTAAACATGTCATTATAGGGGATTATTTTTGGTCGCGTGGCTATTCGATCCAGAAATGAGCACACAAGCTTAGTTATGGAAGCATCAGAGGAATCAAGCCCATCAGCTGTAATCGTTGTCTCAAGAACCCTTAGTTGTTCGTCCTCTAGTAGTCGATACATAGTCTCCCATGTAGATGTCCCTACTTCCTTATTACATGTGGTATCCGTGAACAAAGGAGTCATTTTTGACTTCTCAAAGGTGACTGCTTTCCCTTTCTTCACCATTGCTTTCGGTGTCCTATTCTGTGTCTTTTCCCTGAAGGTTTCAAGAGGAAGAGTTTATTGGATAAAAATGATACTGAACATACGAATGAATCAATGAAGAAAACCAGTAAAGGTGATAAAGGTGTTCTATTTGAAATCACGTAAGAAGATATCAAATCACTCTAAATGGCCTTTCACACATAAATTCAATTACTTCTTCATAAATGCCCACTAATGATCTGTTGTCCTTTAACTTGAATGTCCATAAATATTCACATCGTAAATTGGGAAACAATCTTCTAGGGTGGTGAGCCTTTAAACTGTGATAATAGCGATTTTGCAATTTGCAAAGCAATATCGCAGATCGCTATATCGCATAATTCGTTTTCGTTTAACTTACCATTTTTTGAGTTTGTGTGAGATGCAAGATGTGAGAAACAAACATTATTACTTATCGAGCTTCTTTTTAACAAATAATGGACCTCTGCATGTGTTGGTGGAAATATTAGGAGGTGGGTCTAGGTTGAGATTGCATTTCGCAATATCGGCATATAATAGGTTGAGGCTTGTGTTGTATGATTGAAATGTGATGCGAGAAGGTTATTATACCATCGCAATTTTGCAGATCGCAATACTTCGGGGTAACCTCTTAAGAGAAGGCTTTTATAAACAGTGATGTTGCAATGTGAGACTTTTAGCTTTTTAAAGAAGCTTTAAGGACTTTCTAACATTATGACCGTTTTTCGAATATAAATTTGCTTTTTCGATTATTTCATCGTAGATCGTAGTGGGTTAGAAAGGTATCGTTTGTGATGCATTTCATGTTAAATAAGAAAATTAGCATTTTAATGGTTTTCTAGGTTTTGTTTGATATCTTGATTTATTCTAAAAATAAAAGAAATACCTACATTCTAGGATTGATTTTTTGAGTATACACATTTTTTGAAAGGGTCGCCATTTATTAAAGTAATATTTTACTACTAACATTAATAAATGGGGGGTTGTTGACAAGCACAACAATTGGTGATTCACTTGGAAGAACCAGTTATCTCTGAGAGTTTTTTGAATTTTCTAAAACTTCTAAAATAAATATATTTTTGAAGATAAAGCTAAATTACATGGAATACAAGGTAAGTAGTACTACTCGTTTATCAATAAACAACATCTGCTCTTACTATATTTCTTTTGATTGGCCTTTTCTCACATATAGTCATTTTACCTAGATCAGTCATTACTTGGTTATAAAGATAAAAGAAGAAGAATATTGTTAGATCAGTTTTGATATACTCATTTATCATAGGTAGAGCCTCTTCTACCAGCAGGTGTTCATAGCCTCGACAGGGTTACCTATTACCCATCAATGATTCAGTATCTCACTTAAGTAAGAATGCAACTTTAAAGATAAATTCTTCTGTATACTTGATGCTTTCTTTATTTTATTGAAGTAATTCATTCTTCTTTTATTTCTTAAAGGACAATGTCTTGGTTTGGTGGCCAAAATTGGCAATGCCATTCACTTGATTTTTAACTGAACTGAACAAGTTGGTTGTTGATGAGACCCCTTGTCTTTTGATTGATACAATCTCGAGCCATACCCTGTTTTGATATTCAATATTGGTAATGTTAGTTAGCTATAATCTTATGATCATGGTAAGCCGGCTCTTGATGATACCTCTTATCCTTTAAGTTTAAAGTATTTTTTAGAATTACACTCTAAAATTGAAAGCTACTTAAGTGGGGGGGGAATCATTGGCTCTTTAAGAGTTTCTGGATGACAATTGTAGAGCTTAAAGACGCTTTTCCACAAAAAACTTTGCTTTGGTACTGATACTTTTCCTGACTGATGTAAAGAAAAATTATTTTTGAAGCTAAGTTTTATCAAAAATCGGATTATTTTAGCAAAAAAAAAAAAAAAAGAGGCAATTTTGGAGCTATAGCACTCAATTATTTATTTCATGAATGAAGATTAATTTTCATAAAAATTTCTAGTTATACAAGCGAAAAACAAAAATAAAAAGAGAAACTATCCTTCAGTAAAACCAACCGTAAATGTTTTCAACTTGTATTATTATTTCAAAAGAAAATTAACTAAAGAGTATACTATATAGTGATCAGAAGAGATCATCTTCTATGGAAATATTTCTTTTAGGACCTACCCATTAATAGGTAGAGGTTCTCTCTTACCTGCTAAATCTTGTAACAAAAAAGCTGATGGACCTATTAGCTCGAAAATCTGGAATGGGCCAAGCCACATTCGTTGGAACTTAGTATGCTTGCCTTTCACTTCGTGAGCTTTATCCCATTTTAACACTAAGTCTCCGAGTTGGAAATTTTTTGAAGATACAGAATTTGAATCAAAGGATGCTTTGACTAACTGTTGATAATGTGCATGGGTAATTCTAGCCTTCTCCCATTCCTCTTCAAGTTTAAGGATTTGTAATTGTCTAAGTTGCATAGAAGAGGAAGGAGTTTCTTCGATGAATTGAACTAAGGAAAACAAGAGAATAGCTATGTTTCTTGGTAAGACAACTTCTTTCCCATAAACCAGATTAAAAGGACAAGTGCCTATGGAGGTTTTATGAGTTATTCAATCTGCCCATAGAGCAAACACTAAAGATTTATTCCACTTCTTTTGACTTTGATAAACAGTTTGTTTAATAATCTTGATAAGGTTCTTATTTGTGGATTCGGCTAACCCATTTCCTTGTGGATAATAATTAGCAGAATATTTGAGTTTAAAACCTCTTTTAAGAGCAAACTCTGTCATAGCATTGCCTGAAAAGTAAGATGCATTATCGAACATTAAGGCGGAAGGTAAACCAAACTTGGTGATGATAAATTGATCTATAAATTCAATAATGTTCTCAGAGTTGACTACCTTGAGTGGAATTGCTTCAACACATTTCATGAAGTACTCAGTTGCTGTAAGGATATATTTATGTTGCTTAGAAGAATGAGGAATGATCTCACTTATTATATCCAATCCCCATTGTTCAAATGGCTGATCAATGTTGACTTGTTGTAACAATAATGCTGGTTTCTTCTATCTTCCAGCAGCTGTCTGACATATCTTACATTTCCTTACAAAACTGTGTGCATCTTTGAATACATAAAACATAATTTTGTGTTGTAGCATCTCCTACAAAGTGTCCACCAGTGAGTCCATCGTGAAGTTCCTGCAATACTTTCTCTGCTTCAGATTCTTGAGACATCTAAGAAAAACATAATCATAATTAATTCTAAATAGCACATTGTTGAAAATTTGATATTGTTTAACTTTCAACCTCAAGGCTCTTTTCTTTGTATAATTCAAATGTGGAGGTGCATATCCCTTTCTCAAATAGAATGTTATATCATCATATGTTGATTTAGCATCGGCAAGGCTTACCTCATAGATTTTTACCTCGTCACCAGAATGTTGTGATTCTGACATATTCGATGCTCTTGCCAACATCCTGCAAAAACCTTGACCTTTCACAATGTTTGTTGGTTTGATTTCAATGTCATATTCTTGCAGATTCGTAACCCAATTTGCACTTTTTTCACCCACATCCCTTTTTTACTAGAAGATTTCTTACTGTTGGGAATGATACTATTATCTTGGTGCGTGTTTTGAGAAGAAACGGTCTGAAGTGTTTTATTGATTTGAAAACAACATAAGCTTGTTTTTCAACATCTGAGTAATTCAATTCAGCTCCCTGTAAATTAGAGCTAAAGAAAGAAATTGAGGCTTCTGCTTTGTCTTGAATTGTTTGTGTTAATATGGTTGTGTATGATTTGTCGAAAGCGAAAGTGTACAAAGTGAAATGATTGGAAAAAATCGGCGTTGCTAAAGACGGGGTGTTTATGATTGCTTGTTTTATTAAGTTAAAAGCTTCATGTTCCAACCTACCCCATTTAAATAGAGAATTTTTCTTTATCATGGCTTGAAGGGGTAATACAATTCTTGAGAAGTCAGGGACAAATCATTTGACAAAATTTATTTGACCAAGGAAAGATTGCATCGATTTTTTGTTATGGGGTAAAGGTATTTCAGAAATTTCTTTAATCTTGTCTGGGTCAATATGAATCCTTGTTTTGGACACAATAAATCCAAGGAGTTTTTCTTCACTTAACACGAAAAAAGACTTCTTGGGGTTAAGGGAAATCCCATACTTTTGACAACGTTCAAAGATTTATTTTAGATCTCTGGCATGATTACTACACTTTTTGGAATATACAGTTATATCATCTAAGTAAATTACCATTGGCCTATTTACTAAACCCTTGAAGGCAATGTCCATGGATCTTTGGAAAGTGGCACCAGCATTAATTAGTCAGAACAACAACTTTTGATGAGCATAAGTGCCCCATTTAGTTCTGAATGCAGTTTTCAGTTCGTCATATGGATGGACTAAGATTTGATTGTAACCTGAGAAACCATCTAGAAAGGATTTAGTTCTGAGCCTGCAAATGATTACAATATCTGTTCCATAGGAGGCAATGGAAAATTTTCCTTTTGGAAAGCCTTATTAAGATTGCCAAAGTCTATACAAATCCGAATATCACCATTTTTCTTTCTGACTCAGATGAGATTGGAGACCCACCTAGAATGCCTAACTAGAAAAATAATTTTGGCTTTTAGTAGTTTATTTAACTCAGATTTAATCTAGCTTTCCAAATTAGGATGAATTTTCCTCAATTTCTGTTGAACAGGTTTTCATCAGAGATCATAGGAATAGTATGTTGAATAATAGAAGTGTCATAGATTTTAAGAGCATCATAATTACAAGCAAATACATTTTTATATTGTTTCAATAGATGTATAAAAGCTGATTTTTTCTTCTGATGTGATTCCGAGACCTAGATTGATGTTTTGTGGTTTCGTGTCAGTTCCAATATTGATTAATTCATACCTTAGAGTTGAGCTCTGAAGTTTTGAATTAGTAGATCATTTGAATCTATCTTTGAGGTCGTATAAATCTTCCAATTTAACTACAGATTTTGATATAGCGTTGTTGTAGGTTGTGTTCTTTAGTTGGTTGTCATGATGGTCTTCATCAACTATCTGGTCATAATAAGAGCCTTCTAAAGTGAGGAAGCTTATGATATCAAGATCATTGTTAAAGACTCTCTAGTCGGTGATATTATCAGGAATAGACAGCCTAAAAATTAATTCAATGGAGAATCGATCTGGGTTGTAATCTTCTGGTGGAATAAGCTTGGAAGCTACATTAGCTAGGAGATCGACGCTAGCATTTTGGAGTCTTGGGATAGAGGAAATATTAAATGCTATAAAATGTGAGGTCAGGTCTTGGACTAATGATTGATAGTGTTTCAAATGTCCTGAAAGATAGTGTATAGTATTTCTTACTTTTCTAATGACAATTTCAGAATCTCCAAACACTTGGAGGTATTTGATATTAAGACCAATTTCTTTGTACAAACCTTGAACCAATGCTTCATATTCAGCAATATTTTTTGTACAATCAAATTCAAGTTTACATGCTAGCATAGTCTTTTCCCTTTCTAGGCTAACAAATATGCATCTTGCCCCTGCTCCATCATTGGATCTAGTTCCATCAAAAAATAATTTCCAAAATAAAGAATTATGTACAAGTTTATCTACAAAATTCACACATTTAGAGGTGTATGTTTGGGAATAATTTCCGATTTGAGGTACAACAGAGTTTTCTAAGAAAGGTGAAGTATGAGCATTGAAATTCCCTAGGAATGAATCAACATAATAGTTTCTAATTATATTATTGCTATATGCTACTGGCTCATTTTATCCTTCCAATTCTGTCACTATATATTTTTTATGTTTCTCTTGATCAACCCTTATCTGATTTGATTTGCCGTTATAGGGAAGCCACATGTGAGACCAGACAGTTGCAAAGTAACCATGGAGCTTTTTTGACTAGTCCCTACTAAGGATTAAGCCATAGAACTGAGGAATATCAGCTACAAGTATATCAATGACTTGAAAAACTTTTGGGTTTAATGAAAGTCTAATGGTTACTTGATTAAGTTCTCCGACAACTTCGACTTGAGACCAATCTAATTGTACTATTTTTACTGCAGATTTCTAAGGTTGGATGTTTAACTTAGCGCAAATTGTTCTAGGCAAAATGTTAAATGAAGCACCATAATCAACTAAACAATTGTGCAAGTTTTTATTAAAGACTTCAAAAGTAAGGAGAAATGTCGGAGTATGAGATTTAGATCTTCCGCCAATTAGAGCGATGTCGGTTGGATCAATTTTGTTTGCAGAAATACTAGGGGGTCTTCCCATTTCCTGAGTGGCCTATGATATTACTACGGCAGGAAGCGGGGTAGTGGGAACTGCTTTGAGTTCTTTCAAAATTAACTTCTGCTATTGTTTTAATTTACTAAGCTCATGAAAGGTAATGTTTTCCCTAGTTTTCCTCATATCCTCAATAATATTGTATTATATTTCGTCGGGAATTATCAAAGTTGTGGATGAAGGTGAAGAATCTGATTGGGTAGGGTTTGTTTGAGTAGATTTTAGTGAAAATTTCTTACCTACGACTTTATCTTTGGGAGGTGGCATTTAATTTTTCTGTTTTGAACTTGATTGAGGTAGATCAAGTTGATTTCTTCTTCTACTAGCAACAAGTAGTGCATCCTGATCTTCTTCATTTGGAAGGATAAAATCCCACATTCCTTGGAATTCCACTATTTCTTCATCATTGTTTTGTTCTTCACCTGAGGCTTCTTCCTCATCTCCATCTAATTCAGCATTTGATATAGCATTTGGAGGTTTAGTATTGGTTGGGGCATTCCTTTTGTATGATCTAAAAGGTTTCTTGGAAGAAGATTCTGCTACTTGTTTTTTTATGTCAACCATTTCGTTAGACATGGTCTTGAGGACTTTTTTGTACCCTTCCAGATAAAAAGGATCATTTGGTAGTTTTTTCCTAGAATTGTCTCTAAAGGTTACTTTCTTGGATTTTCTTTCCTCTAATGCATTTTTCTTTTCTACGGCCAAGATACGTTTTCAACAGTTATTACTTCTTTCATATTTTCTGCTAACGTTGGTTTGGCAGCTCTATCAACGAAGATGGCTATGTTTGAAGGTAAATGAAAAATGTACCATTCATTTTGGACCTCCTCACTAGGCTTGGACATCATAGGTATTTTATTCAATAACTTATTGAAACGTGAGTTGAACTCCTTAATGGGTTGTTTTGTTTCGGCTTTCAAATTGGAGAGGTCATTTATCAAAGTTGTTGTAAACCTATCATCTCCAAATTTGGTTAAAAATTGCTCTTGAAAAGCATCCCAGCTATTAATAGAACCTGATGGTACTGAAAATACCCTGATCCTACTACTCCTTGTAGAGTATATAGGAATAAGCTTAAATTGCATCTTCTTCTGCTACTCCATTCAAATTAACGGACAACATGAAATTATTTATATGTTCTTTAGCTAACAGGCCATCATCAGAGTTAAATTTAGGTAAGAATTTTTCTGGATGTGCTGGCAATTGGGACAAAGGTCCAGCCATTCTAACAGCTCCTGAGTTGGTCCATGGCCTTGGTTGAGGTTGATTATGTGCCATTGTTGGAGTATTAGTAGAAGAGGGTGAAGCAATGATTGAAGGTGATTAGATAGAGGATGGTGCAACTCTTGTACCTATGTGAATCATGATCTCCAGTTGGGAAGTGGGTGTGTGACCTTGCAATGATATGGTGGGAATGGACAATGATGATGAAAGAACCTCACTGTGAGATTCTGGTGGTTTCTTCTTAGCCCTTTTACGACTTGGTAGAGGGAATTCAAATGGTGGGATTCCAATTTTTTCACTTTGTGCTCTAGTTAGCAGTTGCGATGGGATATATTGAGAAGTAAAACTACCTTGGGATAACTCATATTCTTCTTGAGATATTGAAATCCCCTGTAATTTGTGGATCAAAGATTGTACTTCAGGCGATTCAGAAGAAGAATTGTCTGGCTTGTTTAGGATTTCAGCAGTGGGCTATGTATTTTTCTTTTCAACTTCTCGCTTGGGAATAGGAGATTTGGAATGCAAACGAGAATTAGAGGTGATGGTGAGGGACTTTTACTCTTAGAATGGCCTGTAGATTTAGATTTACTTGCCATTCATAGTCAAGACCTCCTTCTAGCACCAAATATGTTGAAGGCCCGAAAAACATTACCTCAACAAGGGGGATAACCAGCTAGTCAGGACCTTGGGACAGCTCCTTTCCATTTGGAATAGTGGCTCCAACTGGGGATGATGGGACCAGTTTCCCAATCTATTTTTATGATTATGCTAACGGGATGATGTTTTGATATTTTTGGGGTAATACCTAGCCTCAAACTAATATAATTTAACTAATAATCATGTGCAGTTTGTACTAATGAAAAATATTTATCTAACTATAACTATCCAGGGAGTAACATGATATATGTGATCTAAAATGATGTCTGAAAGCAATTGATAATAAATATCATTAAATTACGATAAGAAGTGAATCCATGAATTAAATTCTTATCTCATGAAAATTGATCTTATCCAGGCATATGACTGTGTGGACTGGGACGATGAAAGTGGTATTAGGAAAGGGAGCTCTCGGCGAACCCTAACCATGGTGGAACCTTAGGGTTTCAAAGGCGGAACAACGGCTTTTACAACAGAGAACCTGTGATGGACAAGGATACACGGTTAACATTGCGGGTCTAACCGCAGTTTTTTTTCTTGGTACATTATTTGATGGAACCTACCCTCTACTGTCGCGACTGTCAGTGATTTCAACAGCATTTTGACGACTCTTCCGGTGGTCTTTTGCCACCCCCCAGTTCATCTACCATCACCACCACCATCTCTGTTTAGCTGCCTGCCCCCCTAGTTTTACGGAATGACAGAATATACCAGCAAGATGGTGCTTGAGGACCTCGTGGATTACAAGGAGGACCCCATTCCGAAGCAAGAAATTTGGGTTCGCAAACCCTCATCGGTTGAGGGCCCCTGGCAGCACAATTCGGGTCGGGTGATAGCTGCCGATCTGAAGCAACATTCGTCACTTTCTAGAAAACGACAGCACCCAACTATTGATGTGGCAGACCTCCCTGGCTTAGAATGCCCTCCCCTCTCTCCGGCGACTCTGCAAATCGTCGGCTCCTACATTTAGGCTTCCCTGTCTTTCGACTCTCCTTTGCCCTATATCCCACAATAGACCCCTCCACCTCCCCCTTAGCACTCCCTGCCTTCGCCCCCGCCATCCATCTCCCTGGCACAAGCTGGTCAGTCTTTCAATCTGCAACCTGAGCTTTCTCATTTTCACCTGGGCTCGTGCAACCTCAACCTCCTCTCGCCGATACGTTCTGGGTGCTTCAGCACACCGATACCTAACCCTATACCTTCTCATTCGGCGCAAAACAGCTCATCTGAACCGTGCAGGTCCCTACTCAAGGATTACCCTACTGGGCGATGCTCGAATAAGGTTAAAAAAGGGCCGGTGTCTCAGAGCCATGGACTCTAATATCAACCTGACCTTTGGAGAAGATGTACAAATGGCAGATGCACTAGACACGGTGAGAAAAGTTCTAGTTGGTCGGATTCGAGGCAGGAACTATTTGGTGGAGAGACTGCGTCAATGGACTCTAGAGATCTGGGGATCTTTGCTGAAAGAACTTCCTATTATTCAAGTGCTAGCTAGGGGATGGTTTGCCCTTCGCTTTCACAGGGAGGAGTACACGAACTGGATCTTATCACGTTACTGGCACATAGAGCTTGCCCCTGTTCTATTGAAGAGATGGGATCCTCTCTTCGATCCCGAACGAGAACAACTAGGAGATGGACCCATCTGCGTCAGACTACCTGGTCTACCTATGCAGTTTTGGATACCACAGGTCTTCAAACGTATCAGAGATGCTCTGGGGACCTACCTGGAATATGACAAGTCTTTTGAAAAAACAGGAATTATGACTATGGCTAGGATATTGGTTCACCTTGATACCAGGGCGGGGCTAGATGAAAAAATCACGCTTCACAGGAGACACTTCTCACGGAAACAACTCCTGGACTATGAAGGAGTCCCATTCCACCACAGGAGGTGCCACAAAGTGGGTCACCTTTACAAGGATTGTCCACTGAACTCCTCGGTGACCACTGAAAACTCAAAGGGGACGAAAAAAAAAACTTCTGTAGAGTAGAACAAGGGTGAACCAGAACAAGAAGCGACACCTACGGACGCAGAGGTGAATGTGACACAGAAGACAAGGAACCGACGAAAAGCTTCATCATCTCCTCCCAGGACTCGCTCAAAATCTGTAGCGGAAGCAACCTCTCTGCCAGGTAATGAGTCTCTCCCTATATCCACTGCTCTTATTTCTGATGTTATGTTAAATATACTGCATACATCCTCATCTCCCCTCTCATCTCCATTTTACACTATTCCATCTATCCCTTGCTCTTTATCCCTACCCCCTCCAACCTTCTCCACCACACCCACTCCCCTTCGGGACTTTTCCTCCCCCCCTTCACTCTCATCCTCCCTCTCTAAGGCCGGTTCCCATTCCTATAATCTCCACTCCAGACCTCGAACCTCATACCTGCACCTTGGTTTGGGCCACTCCCTGGGATAGTCTAAGTTCCATAAACCAGCCAAAGGCCGACCATCCAAAATTAAATCTGCTATCAAGTTCGTGGTGGTGGACATTGCTAGAGGACAACAACATACTATTGAAAGGGCGCTTAGAGCTTTGGAGCCCATTAGCCAAGGTCCCTCATGATTTGGCTCTCCTACAATTTTCGGGGACTAGCCAATCCCAAAAATAAATTGTCTCTAAAGGGACTATTAAAGGAAACTGTCTGTGATATTCTCTTTCTACAAGAAACTCTTGGCACATCAAACAATATTACCAGAGCCCTTCAATCTATCATGCTAGGCTGGTCATTTCAGGGTATGGATGCCATAGGCAGATCGGGGGGTCTTGCAATTGGCATAAATCCAAAAACTGTTAAGCTCATTTCCACCTGGGGTGGGAAGGGTTTTTTGGGTATGGAAATTTTTGTGGGAGAACTGGGACTACAACTAAAAGTGATTAACATTTATGCCCCTAATCAGAACATAATGGAATTTTGGTAAAATCTGTTGGAACATGATATTGTCTCTAACACCACCATTATTGGGGGGGATCTAAACTTTTCATTGGGCATGGAAGAATCCTGGGGACATCAAGCTCAAATTGATCCCATCTAAGTAGCTAAAATATTACTTTAATAAATGGGGATCCTTTCAAAAAGTGTGTATACTCAAAAAATCAATCCTAGCATGTAGGTATTTCTTTTATTTTTAGAATAAATCAAGATATCAAATAAAACCTAGAAAACCATTAAAATGCTACTTTTTCTTATTTAGCATGAAATGCATCACAAAATATACCTTTCTAACCCATTACAATGTACGATGAAATAATCAAAAAAGCAAATCTATATTCGAAAAACAGTCGTAATGTTAGAAAGACTTTAAAGCTTCTTTAAAAAGCTAAAAGTCTCGCATCGCAACATCACTGTTTATAAAAGACTTCTCTTAAGAGGTTACCCCAAAGTATTGTAGTCTGCGAGACTGCAATCTACAAAACTGCAATGGTATAATAGACTTCTCGCATCACATTTAAGTCATACAACACAAGCCTCAAACTACTATATGCCGATATTGCGCAATGCAATCTCAACCTGGAACCACCTCCTAATCTTTCCACCAACACATGTGGAGGTCCATTATTCGTTAGAAAGAAGCTCGATAAGTAATAATGTTTGTTTCTCGCATCTCGCATCTCTAACAAATTCAAAAAATGGTAAGTTAAAAGAAAATGAATTATGTGATATAGCGATCTGCGATATTGCTTTGCAAATTGCAAAATTGTTATTATCACAGTTTAAAGGCTCACCACCCTAGGATATTGTTTCCCGATTTACTATGTGAATATTTATGGACATTCAAGTTAAAGGACAATGGATCATTAGTGGGCATTTATGAAGAAGTACTGCATTTATGTGTGAAAGGCCATTTAGAGTGATTTGATATCTTCTTATGTGATTTCAAATACAACGTTTTTATCACCTTTACTAGTTTTCTTCATCGATTCATTCCTATATTCAGTATCATTTTTATTTGATAAACTCTTCCTCTTGAAACTTTTAGGGAAAAGTCGCAGAACAGGACGCTAAAAGCAACGGTGAAGAAAGGGAAAGTAGTCTCCTTTGAGAAGTCAGAAATGACTCCTCTATTCACGGATACCACATGTAATAAGGAGACATGGATGTCTACATGGGAGACTATGTATCGACTACTTGAGGAAGAACAACTAAGGATTCTTGAGACAATGATTACAGTTGATGGGCGTGATTCCTCTGATGCTTCCATAACTGACCTTGCGTGCTCATTTCTACACCGAATAGCTGTATGACAAAAAATAATCCCCTATAAGGACATGGTCAAGTGGATCATTGATGACGTTGATATATATGACAGAGAATTCAAAACAAGAGGCTAGGAAGTTATAGTATCTTTCACTCCAGATAACCTAAGGCTTATGTACCACCTACCGGAGCCATAGGTTACCTACAACAAGCAATTTGTTGAGAAATTTGTCAAAGAAAATGAGGACCCATCAGACTTTACAAAGAATTGGTAAATAATGATGAAAGAATCAAGAAATACAAAAACGGTATGTACACCACCACATATGTTTATTCCCCTTTCTATTTTGCTGCAGCTATGCTCTGTAGACTATTTGGAAAACTCGACAATAACAAATTCTCCTCATAAATGGTTGCTCTTAATAGATGAAACCGTTAATGCAACAATAATAGATAGGGCACAAATCCTGTCTAATAATTTAGCTAAAGCAATTATAGAGTGTAGAAGGAAAAGAAGCATTGCTTCGAGGGTTTACCCTCCGTTTTTCATGAGTGCTTATGTAATGGACACTATTTGTTTTAGTTCTAAATTCCCTCTTATGGGATGGAAGTGGAATATTCAAGATCCACTTCCTATTCACATCCACCACAAAGACATGTGGGAATCCAATTTTGAACCATATTTTTTCAAGATTTGTCACGTGCTTATGCTTCCTATCCATAAATGAATTTATAACCAAGATTCTCCCAGATTCTCTCATGAAGTCGAGGTAGAAATCCTCCCAGTAGCCCTATGGTTCATGTAAGAGAAATTTACATACATCATAGTATTTGGTAGCATCGCCTCTCCCCATGTTCTCCCTTTCTATGTCCTAGATAAATTAATGGCTAGAGAGATAGCTTATCAGACATGCAGTGAAGGAGGGATGAGCAGAGCATTGAAGGATTCAAAGAAGGTCATATGGCCTCAATTTCATGTGTCATGTGGAGTGTTTGTATTACATGACCTTGGACATGCATTCAAGGAAGTAGATAATATGTTGTCTCTACGACTACCTAAGTTTCCTGGAAGACAATATGACCCATTTGGTATTGTTAAGGATTTTACCACTATGGTCAAAGTAAAGATATTCAACAATGAGAAGGACCCAATTGATGATGTTTTCTTATAGAATAATACCTTCAAAGAGGTGAATCATATGGCACGAATACTCTTTGATCAAGAGGGTCTTGAAGCATTTTATAGCTACAAAGAAAAGAAATTATCAAAGGTCCCATTGAACCAATTGTTAATTGAACCAATAAGGGAGCCCACTCCCAGTGTAAGCATAGAAGGTGACTCTAAAAAAAAATATAAAACCAATTCTGGAGAGGAATCCTGAGAGAGATCTGCCAAGGGATCCGACAAGTCATCAGAAAATAAGAAAAGCAGGAGCAAGGAATCAATCAAGAATACAACCCAGTCTGCAGCAAAGACAGATGAATAGAATTTTACCATCAAGTAGACTAAAACTCATACTCCCTCTCTACAGCTAATAAAGCCTCGGGTAATTAATTTGGAAGAGGAGTGGGATAATTTCAACAAAAAAATCAACAGAGAGAAACAAGCACTGGAGACGCAAATGACACATCAAGAAACAACTCTGGAAATTATAACAGGGGGAACTGTGAGTACTCAAGAAATAAAACACATTCCCATTACCCCCGCCTCTGAGACTGTTTTAAGAATAGAAGAAATTACACCTCTTGATGTATTTTACAGCCCACAACACAAGGATGTTGTTAAGAGATAGAGAAAGAAAAGAAAATTGGAATCAGCAACTGCTACCACTCCAGATAATGAGACGATGAATGTCCTCTGGAAAGATTCATCCACTGACCCATCGGCCAACCTCACCAGGCTTCACAGTTCGTAGGTGCATACGCTACAACAATCATTGACAAAGAAATAGAGGTAAAATTGTTGCTTAAATAAAAAGAAGACAAAATTTTGTCACTTGAACAACAGTTGCAGCAAGCCAAAACCAACCAAGTAGAAATACAATTGGTTAAGTTATAGTAGGAGTTCCAACAAATGCAAATAGAACATCAAAGCAGCTTGGCAGGTAAGGAGGCATAGATACAGAGAATAACATATCTGCATAAGGAAGACCAAAATATTGATCAATTTGTCACCGAAGCACTCAGATTCAACTCCTAGCTAACACACCAAAAAGAATTGCTATGCCAAAGAATCTCACAGTGGAACTCTCATTGCGAAATAAGTGACAAATTAACAAGCCAAGTTGTAGAAATGCAACTTGAATATGATGAAATTCTTAAAAAGGTTTCAGATTTCATAACTTGGCAAAATTCTGAAAATGGGAAAAGAGCCAACATGCCTAAACTAGATGAATCACATAAGGAGATCTTATTTGCGAGTTGGGATTCTTGGATCAAAGAGGCAGAACATGCAACAGAGAATGCGGAAGTAGCAACAAACAACATGATTGAAAGTGTAAATGAAAATTTGCATAGTTCTAATCTTGTGGTAGAGACCACCCCTGGTTTCCTTCCAAATGCAAAACAACTTGAATTACAGTGGAAACACACAACAAAAGAAAGAGCAGAAGCAATTAGGAAAGTGACCAAGTAAATTGGGAGGCATATTGGCAATATCTAGTAAAACCAAACAGCTAGTGTATGAGCCTGAAATGACTAATTGTTTCTACCGAGAAAATGGTGCTAGTGCTCATCAATGTTGTCTTTACAGGACAACTGAAAGCCAAAGACGGCCAACCTACATTCCTAAAGACCATGCTAGATATTTGTGATCTGAAAGATTGAATGAAGGATTAGTCATTATGCACATCTCTATTTTTATTTTATTTTTTCTTAAATTGAGGCAGGTCGTTTAAATCTCCTCAACCTTTTTTGTAATAATATATTTTTAGTTTCATTAGTTAGTATTTAAACCCCTCTCATGCATTTAGAGAGGGTTCTAGAAATTTCATTAGAAGCATTCTTTAGAACATGCACTTCTATCCCTTTGAGGAAGTTCTGGTGAAATTAATGGAACAAGGTTTATTTTCTACTTGAATTTGACATCTTCTACTGGCATTGCACTTTGGTACTCTTAGATGATGTTGGATGGTTTGAAAGTAGATCAATGTTGCTGGAGCACATGAGTAGAACGTATTATAAATGGTACTTTTATCTCTTAATTCTTTTTACTTATGTGTCAAGCAATACATTATATTTAAGTTATTTATGTATGAAAGTTTGAATTTTAGATTGCCATTATTGCATTATTGTATGATGATGATTTATAGTTTATGTTGAATACATGAATGATTTTTTATGCAATATATCTCTCATATTGTTTTGGCTAACTTTTTATACGAAACGATCATTGTTAAATGGATTCACTTGTTATCTTTTTTTTTTTCCGGAGAAGAAAATTCATAATTTCATATTGAGAAATTACATGATGTGGATGCCTAAAGGCATATGTTGTAAACGTGGCAGAGGGCCACCGACAAAAAACAAAAAAAAAAACACATATAAATATATACAAGGAGACCCCAAAGGGTGTTCTAAAACTGCTATATATGTGTCCGAAAATTACCCATGCAAGGGTTGAAACAAAAACATATACACTATCATAATTGTCTATGCAATAATACTATAAAAGTTCAGAAACAAGATCTATGTAAATTAGAGGCTATTGCCTCTTTGTCGATCCTCCTCTATATATGGTCTATGAAAGTAATGATATATCCCTGCTAGAGTATGTTCTTCGATCATCCATTGGCCTAGAGGACGATGCGTCGCTTCCTTTGATAGCCTGTCAGTAGTTTCATTTCTTTCCCTGTAGGTATGAGAAACAAAGATTTGATCAAAGAATGTTTTGAAAAAAACAATTTCTTCCAATATGGTTCTCAAAGAGTATGCATTGCATGCAGCTGAATTATTAAACCAGTCAGTCACTATCTTTGAATCCCCAAAGATTTGTATGTTTTGACATTGTTTCAGGATTGCAAAATAGAGTAAATGGCGGAGAGTTATCAGTTCTGCGAGGTTGTTGGTTCCAAGCCCCAACCCCATACGAATCTGGAAGTGGTGTGAGTCTGATAGGTGAAGACAAATGTCGCCCCCACAACCATGTTGTTGGGTAGCACCATCATAATACGCCCACAGGATAGCCCTATTAATCTGTTCCTGATGTATAATCCATGGTCTCTTAAGGCAGTCATCGGTTGGAATCTCATCATATGCAGCACAGATTTGTGGGGGGAGCAGATTCCAATTTATTAATTTATCCTCGAATATTTTTTTGTTCCTTTTGAGCCAGATGTGCCAGGAAACAAGGAGGGGAAGATTTTTTGCCTTAGGAATAGTTGATGTACTCCACTAGTTCTCCCAAGCTGAAGTGATGTCCGCACCTTGCCAGCTTTTGTTCATATTTAGAGATAGAAGGACCTGTGTCCATATACTTTTGGTAGTTTTACAGGTGAGGAAAAGGTGAAGAGTTGTTTCCCCTTCTTGGAGGCATAAAACACACTAGGAAGGCCCCATAAAAGCCCGCTACTTCAAATAGGATCCTGTGGGATCTTGTCTTCTAAAATATTCCACATCAATAATCTGGTGCGTGGTAGAGCTTGGAGGGACCAGAGGTTATTCCACCAGCTTCTCATGATCCCTGGTTTCTTGTCTGCTATGATGATGTTGTACCCCTGTTTCGGTGTGTAGTGTCCCGCTTTGGAGTGAGCCCATATTAGTTCATCTTCAACATTCTGTAATCTAACATGAGTTTCTGTAAGAGCTTGAAGGTAATTATGCCATATTCTATTCTAGTCATCTGGAAAATTCCAGTGAGGATTGGTCAGCTAGGCTTGAGTATGGAAGGTGGTGTTTTGCTGATCCCCTATCGGTCCCAAAACCTTAATTCTTCTATAGTTTAGGTGCTAGATCAGACCCTCTGGTAGAATATGGGAGTTACCGCTGCCAATCCAAGGATCAATGCCAATCCGGATAGAGTCACCATTTCCAATCTTCCATAATAAGTCCTCCTTGATGATAGACAGAGAATTGAGGATGGCTTGCCAGATCACCGATATGCCTTTGTTATGCTGGGGGGGGATTCTAATCCAGTCAATAATCGTGATTCTAATAAGAAAAGGTAGCATTTTAATGGTTTTCTAGGTTTTGTTTGATATCTTGATTTATTCTAAAAATAAAAGAAATACCTACATGCTAGGATTGATTTTTTGAGTATACACACATTTTGAAAGGATCCCCATTTATTAAAGTAATATTTTAGCTACTTAGATGGGATCAATTTGAGCTTGATGTCCCCAGGATTCTTCCATGCCCAATGAAAATTTCAGATCCCCCCCAATAATGGTGGTGTTAGAGACAATATCATGTTCCAACAGATTTGACCAAAATTCCATTCTGTTTTGATTAGGGGCATAAATGTTAATCACTTTTAGTTGTAGTCCCAGTTCTCCCACAAAAATTTCCACACCCAAAAAACCCTTCCCACCCCAGGTGGAAATGAGCTCAACAATTTTTGGATTTATGCCAATTGCAAGACCCCCCGATCTGCCTATGGCATCCATACCCTTAAATGACCAGCCTAGCATGATAGATTGAAGGGTTCTGGTAATATTGTCTAATGTGCCAAGAGTTTCTTGTAGAAAGAGAATATCACAGACAGTTTCCTTTAATAGTCCCTTTAGAGCCAATTTCTTTTTGGGATTGGCTAGTCTCCGACAATTGTAGGAGAGCCAAATCATGAGGGACCTTGGCTAATGGGCTCCAAATCTCTAAGCGCCCTTTCAATAGTATGTTGTTGTCCTCTAGCGATGTCCACCACCGCGAACTTGATAGCAGATTTAATTTTGGATGGTCGGCCTTTGGCTGGTTTATGGAACTTAGACTGTCTCGGGGAGTGGCCCAGACCAAGGTGCAAGTATGAGGTTCGAGGTCTGGAGTGGAGATTATAGGAATGGGAACCGGCCTTAGAGAGGGAGGATGAGAGTGAAGGGGGGGAGGAAAAGTCCCGAAGGGGAGTGGGTGTGGTGGAGAAGGTTGGAGGGGGCAGGGATAAAGAGCAAGGGATAGATGGAATAGTTCAAAATGGAGATGAGAGGGGAGATGAGGATGTATGCAGTATATTTAACATAACATCATAAATAAGAGCAGTGGATATAGGGAGAGACTCATTACTTGGTAGAGAGGTTGCTTCTGCTGCAGATTTTGAGCGAGTCCTGGGAGGAGATGACGGAGCTTTTCGTCGGTTCCTTGTCTTCTGTGTCACATTCACCTCTGCGTCCGTAGGTGTCGCTTCTTGTTCTGGTTCACACTTGTTCTACTCTACAGAAGTCTGTGTTTTCATCCGCTTTGAGTTTTCAGTGGTCACCGAGGAGTTCAGTGGACAATCCTTGTAAAGGTGACCCACTTTGTGGCACCTCCTGCAGTGGAATGGGACTCCTTCATAGTCCAGGAGTTTTTTCCCTGAGAAGTGTCTCTTGTGAAGCATGATTTTTTCCTCTAGCCCCGCCCTGGTATCAAGGTGAACCAATATCCTAGCCATAATCATAATTCCTGTTTTTTCAAAAGACTTGTCATATTCCAGGTAGGTCCCCAGAGCATCTCCGATACGTTTGAAGACCTGTGGTATCCAAAACTGCATACCAATATAATATTTTTCTATTAATACCCATAATTCTACAAAATCTGCATACAATTAAATTTTGTTCAAATAAAAACAGACAATTATAAAATTATAGAAAGCATATGTATGATTTTTTTATCCCTTTAAGGCTACCAATGAGCTTATTTGTATTTGTCGAGAAATTATAATATTGTAATCAAAATTATAGAGGTATGTGTAAATTATACCCTTCTCAACCTTTCTAGTTACTACTCGTTTATCTAAGTTTGAGCTCTAGGCTAAAATTTATGGCATGTTGAAGTTTAACCTATTTTTTCCAAATTTCCCTTGTAATGTTATAGAAATATTTCTACTAGTTCCTTGAAGATTTTATGCCAACATTAAAATTTCAATTCCATGAGATGTTATTCTATTTAATACCTTTCCATTAACTACTCCCGCACTTCATTTTGAGCTATGAGCAAGGAGTAATGCCTCCTTGAAATGAGCCAGTACCTTATTCCACAATCTATAATATTTTAGGAGTAGCGTTTTCTTATTAGCTATGTTTTTCACTTACAGTGTCTCATTGAAAATATCTATATAGAATTTGTCATTTGAGATAGTTGGGACCATACGCATGTTTGTTCCACACATAGGCAACCTAGAATTTCAATGTCTAAAAACATTTTTTAGGTCCTCAAAAATGCATTTGAAGTTTGATACCTAAAAAACATAGGAAAAATATAACAATTTTAAAACAGAATTTTTTGTGTCCTGTAGACGTGGCCTTAAAATAGAACTTAGGTCCACAAGGCACCCTACAATGGTTCCAAGTCACCTTCCTTACCACCAGGCTCCCCTTTTCATCACCAATCCTCGTTTCTCCCTTTTCCTTCACCCTTCTTTATCTTCCCTTTCCTTCTCGTCTCCTCTTCTTCATTTTCTTTCCTTATTTTTCTTTTCTTTCTTTTTTTTCTTTTGTTTTTCTTTTTGTTTTTCTTTTCTTTTTGTTTTTGTTTTTTTGTTTTTTGTTTTTTGTTTTTTGTTTTTTGTTTTTTCCTTTTCTTTCTCTTTACCCAACCCTACCAAGGCCCATCAATCCACCTGGAACTTTATCAAACCCCATTTCCACTTATGCATTTTATACAAGGATGGGCAGGTCACATACCCCTTTACCATTTTCCAAATGTGCACATTTCCCAATGGAAAATATCAAAACCTCATATATCTAAAGCAAGATGTCATGTCAAACTATTTAGTAGGAGGGGATTTAATTTTTCCAAATGTCTTGATACCACTTAAGAAGGTGATACAATCAATGAGGCATGTAGCATGCTCCCATTGACATTGAATTTTTAAGTTTCAAAACCATTCAACAAAATTTTTGACACCATTTATGTGGTACCACAACCTACCCAAGCAAAGTGGCTCCCATGTTATCTACCACAACACACACAAACACACTTACACCATCGAACATGCTGTTGGTCGCTTTAATTGCTTTCACAATTCAAGCTCCACATAAATTGTCAACCCGAGGAAGTCTTTTTATTTCAAAGATAATCACGCACTGGATATGCTCAATTTCAAAAGCAGAAACAAGGTTGTAGTAAAAGAAGAACACACAATTATTAATCT